>CALYLW010002526.1:0-43344 GCA_944989445.1 Ampullaceana balthica
CCACCCCCATCTATTAAAGACAAGGGACATCACTCGGTGTCAGTCTGTAAATGTTTGAAAATAATCAATACTGTTAGTTATGTCTCATATATAAGGGATTTATAGTCAAAAACTTTGTTTTTACGGGTTTGTTTTATTTAATCCCTTATATTAACTTCACCGGCGTCTCTCTCTCTCTCTCTCTCTCTCTCTCTCTTGGACTGTCTGTCTTGGGCTCGGCGGGCGGAAAAACAGAAGTCAAAAATGACCCACTTCCCATGATCCGATCAAACTGAAATTTGGCACACGGACCTGTCGAACCTAACAATGCATCGTATCAAAATTTCAGATCGATCGAACGTACCATAATTAAATTAATGCATTTTTAGTTTATCCTTATATGAGGTATGTAATTCAAAATTCACTGTTAAATTCCAGTTCCACGTGAGTTTGAGTTGACGCCGACCGTCGTGTTGACGACGACCGTCGTGCCGACACCCCCTCACATCCCACCCCCATTTATTAAAGACAAGGGACATCACTCAGTGTCAGTCTGTAAATGTTTAAAAATAATCACTACTGTTAGTTATGTCTCATATATAAGGGATTTATAGTCAAAAACTTTGTTTTTACGGGTTTGTTTTATTAAATCCCTTATATTAACTTCACCGCCGTCTCTGTCTCTCTGTCTTGGGCGGGCGGAAAAACAAAAGTCAAAAATGACCCACTTCCCGTGATGCCATCGAGCTGAAATTTGGCACACGGACCCGTGTCACCTAACAATGCATCGTATCAAAATTTCAGATCGATCGAACGTACAGTTATTAAATTAATGCATTTTTATTTTATCTATATAAACTATATATAGGAGTCGCTATTGTTTTCATTTTACGGGTCACTTGACTTCACCCCAGCCTTCGGTGAACACATCGCGTGTTTTACCCAGGTAAACCACCTTGAATTGAGTTAAAGCGTTGACGCCACCCGTCCATGTCCACACCCCCTCCCCCCAGTTTTAAAGCCAGGGGAGATACTTTCGGTTTCAGTCTGTAAATGTTTGTCGCGTTTGAACATAATCAGTACTTTTAGTTATGTCTCATGTATAAGGGGTTTATAGTCAAAAACTTTGTTTTTACGGGGTTGTTTTTTTAAATCCCTAATATTAACTTCACCACCGTCTCTCTCTCTGTCGTGATCTCTGTCTCTCTGTCTTGGGCGGGCGGACAAACAAAAGTAAAAAATGACCCAGTTCCCGTGAAGCCATCGAGCTGAAATTTGGCACACAGACCCGTGTCACCTAACAATGCATCGTATCAAAATTTCAGATCGATCGAACGTACAGTTATTAAATTAATGCATTTTTATTTATCTATTTAAACTATATGTAGGAGTCGCTATTATTTACATTTTACGGGTCACTTGACTTCACCCCAGCCATAGTTGAACACATCTCGTGTTTTAACCAGGTGTACCGGCGTGCTTTTGTTTACATTTTACGTGTCACGCTGAGCTCGGTCCAGCGATCGGTGACCAGACGTTTCCCCTCTCCCAACCCCCCCCCTCCCCGATTATACAGCAGGAGTTAAAGCAGATTCAGTCTGTAAAATTTACATTTAATGTTTGTCGCGTTTGTATAATCAATACTTTAAGTTCTGTCTCATATGTAAGGGATTTATAGTCAAAAACTTTGTTTTTACTGGGTTGTTTTTATTAACGTGCTTACCATTGAGTTTAGACCACACCCCAATCGAGTTTAGACCACACCCCAATCCAAATACAATTCAACATATTAGCCACAAACCAACGAATGCGGTAGAATCGTCACCTATTAGTATAATGGGTAAACTTTAAATTTCTAT
Organism: Ampullaceana balthica; assembly: GCA_944989445.1. NCBI lineage: Eukaryota > Metazoa > Mollusca > Gastropoda > Lymnaeidae > Ampullaceana > Ampullaceana balthica. The sequence continues at coordinate 1,839 of CALYLW010002526.1, forward strand.
TTGGCACACGCTAAATATCATGAAAAACAAGGTGAAGAGTGAGTTGTCTCGCCTTGGTGTGATTAACTATGTTAAATTGAAAAAAAAGGGGGGGACTGCAGAAAAAAATGTAAAAGTAATGAGAACGAATTTTTTCATGGCGTAGGATTATCGATTTATTGTATCATTCATCGAAATGGGAAAACAATCCAAGTATTTCAAAAGTGACTCTAATTTAATACACATTTTGCGTTATACTTAACATTCATTGGACATTCCATAATTGACCACATGAAGATAAGATAAATAAAAGTCTGAAACTACCATTTTTTGTTAATTGGTAGTTTATAGGTAAAGGCGTCACTAGAAATAATTACACACTTGGTGGGCTTAACTCTATAGGCAAGGGCGTCACTAGAAATACGCACACACTGCATGGGCTTAGTTTCGACTAACATCTGAGGATTAAAGGAAAGAAAACCTGTGCCTATAATCAAAACGGAAAGTTTCACAGCGTCTGCAGGGGATTTTGGCAGGTGCGAAGATTTATTAGAGTACGTCTGCTCCTGGGGTTAGCAGGATGAAGTCTGCAGACGACGTTGTTGTGTTTGCGGAGATTCCCGTAAACCAGTAAAACTCGGAGCCTGCAAACGAATACGACAGACGATGAATGGGCGGGAAGGTGTGCGATTAGCTACTGTTATCACGGGGAGGTAGCTCTTACCGTTCCTCGCGAAACGTTGCGGTTCTTGGGTTGAAAGAATGTGTTTATAGACTCCCAAAACAACATTTCTCTGATAGGTTTTAAAAGAGCTTATAATCACCGGATATGTTTGTACATCATTGAACCATCCATTCCGTTTATTTTTTTATTTTTCCCATTGACTCTAACGGTAGCCAAGAGGAAAATGAAAACTATACATATGGGTGCATGTTGCATAGCCAATGTACTATGTACTATGTCACTATGTATTATGTCACTATGTACTATGTCACTATGTACTATGTCACTATCTACTATGTCACTGAACTTGACGTAGAACGGTCCTGATTTTGAATATGCACCTGAACCAAGAACTAGATTGAGATGACGTCACAGAAATGATGCTATTCTTCTTGTATGTATTTAAAGACTGGTGGAGATAATATACTGCTTATATGTTCACATATCGTCTCCAAGTAATGATACTATGGCATTGGACGAAAACATCAAACTATCTTACCCCAATGATACTATGGCACTTTTTATCATCTTACCCCAACACTCCCTCCCCAGCCAGAAACACGACAAGAGAAATGGACATTTTCCTAAAAATACAATCGTAAGTGAACTTACAATCGTGGAGACATTTAAGCAAGTAAATAAAAGATTACGACAGAAGAATGTAACGGTGGGCTACCGTTGGGCTACCGTTGGGCTACCTCCGGGCTACCGCTGGGCTACCTCCGGGCTACCTCCGGGCTATCGCTGGGCTACCGCAGGGCTACCGTTGGGCTACCTCCGGGCTACCGTTGGGCTACCACCGGGCTACCGCTAGGCTACCTCCGGGCTACCGTTGGGCTACCGCTGGGCTACCTCCGGGCTACCGCTGGGCTACCTCCGGGCTACCGCTGGGCTACCTCCGGGCTATCGTTGGGCTACCGCAGGGCTACCTCCGGGCTACCGCTGGGCTACCGCTGGGCTATCGTTGGGCTACTGCTGGGCTACCGTTGGGCTATCGTTGGGCTACCACTGGGCTACCGTTGGGCTACCGTTGGGCTACCGCTGGCCGAGCTTTATGTGGAACAGGCCAGTTGTTTTGTCAGAAATAGACCTGCTAATAACAAAATACAGACTGGCCCGCGGAAAAATGCGCGTGCTCCACACGTAGGATCACCCGATATATTCAAGAAGCAATTTAAAACCGCAGGCTCACCATTTTGAAAAGGTTAAGGTCACTGGGCCTCAAAGCAGAAGCGTATCCACGCTGTCTTTCATAGGTGTTTTAAAACATTGTTAAACTAAATAAATTGTTTCAAGAGGCAATCCATAAAGGACGTCACGCGCTTTTGACCGATTTTTTTACCCCACCCCCCTCATCACACTTCGTCCCAAAAACTTAGACCCCCCCCCCTTTTTTTTTCAATATGACGTAAAAAAAGCTTTGACCCCTCACTCTCCTAAAACCGTATTTTCTAATTGAAAATTAGCAATGTTGTAAATTACTTTTTTGTCATTTAAATATGTATTTAGTGTAGTCTGCAATCTAACATCGTAACACGCGTGAAGTCATGTTAAACGTCATTAAATAAATTGCAAACAATCAAATATTTAAGTAGAACTTTTATTTAACGTTGCGTTTTTTTAATGCAACGTCACATTTCTCAAACACCCCCCTCTCCCTCGTCACACATTGTCACAAATACGTGACCCCTCCCCCATGCGCGTGACGTCATATATGGACGGCCCTCAATATGATTTCAGTAATTAATGCCAATTCTAATGAACGACATTGCTATCATTCAGTGGCGTAGTTTAGGGGGTAGTGGTTCCCCCAATTAGGCCAAGGTTATTGTCGACTCCTTTCCCATGAAAATAATTCCACTTCCTCAAGAAAATAGAGTCACCCGACACGAATCCCTCACCACACCTTTTTTTTTACACGTGGGCACACTTCTTCAATTGTCTTTTTGATAAATTATGTTTTTGTCGAATAGATGAATGAGATAACAATTATTTAAATTTAGTTATATAGACTTCAGTCTGTCAGGGATTCCAATCCATGTTTTAAAAAAATCATCTCTTCATAAGAAGCTTTGGCAGTTTGTTTTGTAAACATTAGGTAAATGTTTCAGGGAAAGTCAAAACAAAAAGAGTTCTGCTTCCTGTCTCTCCAGCTGAAAATGTCGACAAGGCCAAAGGTTCATAAGGTTTAACAAAATAAATTCGCACCACTTAAATAATGCTTCTATAAAAACTATGCATAAAAGCGGAATCCATCTCCCTCAGCCATTCTCATTTCCCTTATTAGTATGCATTACCTCCCTTCGTCTTGTCCCGTCACGTCCTATCCGCAACCAAACGAGTTGTTTCATCTTGGCTTCCAAGGAACCGGAACTCAAGTGTCTGCCATGTTGTCATCAGGGACGCTACCCAAACATTGGTACTCAAGCAGTTATCTCCTCATCGCATTTCAAAAACTCGTGTTGTTCTTGTTGGCCCACCCCTTCCGGCCAATGATTGAAGGTAAAGGTTGTCAAACATTCCTGATGTTAACTTTTTCCAAATGTATTTCCCCCCAGTTGACTCTTATGTTCCATTTCTTATTTCTGTTAACTAATCATTTTTAATACTTAAGAAATAAACATTGAAACTGTTCGCAAACTTAAGGAAGCATTCACATGAGCTGTGACGTAGACTTGTATGGGCAGCCCATTGCCAACCCCGTTCTTTCTACCATGAATCCTGATTGCAACTAAAAGTCAATCTTTCTCCAGGTCAGTTTGGCTCCTAATCATTAAGAAACAATGACTTCACCGTACACGTGACCATTGGAAGACTTACACCCAGGACGATATTGATAATAATAATAATAATTGGATTATTTATATAGCGCAGAACCCTAGCAAACAACTGGGCTCAGAGCACTTCACATAAAAAAAAAGTAATACACATATAGAAAAATTCGGGGATTCAATGTAAAATATTCATATCCTAACTCAGGGGTCGGGAAACCATGGCTCGCGAGCCAGATGTGGCTCTATTGGTGGCTGCATCTGGCTCTCAGTCAAATTTTCGATTATTGAAAAAAAAGTTTATTCTGACTCCTTTGATCTCCATATAATTGCATATAAAAAACAGCATAACAATGTTATTATTAAAACGTGGTAAAAAGAATTCAGGAACAATATTATTGTACTGTTAGTCTTAAAATTACACAAAATGCACACATTTACTTGAATTTTTAGTTTTAAACATAATGTATGGCTCTCATAGAATTACTTTTCAAAATATGTGGTGTTTATGGCTCTCTCGGACAAAAAGTTTCCCGACCCCTGTCCTAACTAATACATATACATGTAACGACATTATCAATTAAAGATTCTGTCTTTCTGGTCGATTTGAATAAAACTTGTGTCAAAAATATTTTTAACTCAATTGTGGGTGTGTGTGTGTATATGATGATGTTTATGTGTGTAGATTTTGGTTGAAAGATGAGCTCGTTTGAAGCGTGTATGTAGATATGATTACGTCATCAAGTAGAAACCCAATCCTCTTTCAATTCAAAACTTTATAGAACAATAACCAACATTAAAAACGCGTCCTACATTCTGCCACTTTCAAATTTCTCCTCCTCTATCTTTCAAAATTCCACCATCTCCAACTACTATCGTAAGCTCCGAGTCTGCGCGCACTTAATATCCCAGAAGGGGGGTCTTAGACTTCTCATTTCTCAAGGCCTGTCACGTGACGTCTGGAATACAGAGTCAGGCTGTACACCAGGGACGTCTGGAATACAGAGTCAGGCTGTACACCAGGGACGTCTGGAATACAGAGTCAGGGAATAAAGGGGGGAGTATCAAAGTCAAAGGGAGAGTATCAAAGTCAAAGGGAGCGCATCAAGAGTCACGCGAGAAAGAAATCTACTTGGTAACACTCGAGGTACAATTGAATATTGCAGTAGACAAGGGCCGCAGCCATCTCTAGAGTTTCACATCTCCACAATGACTCGACAGGCTTTATTGTTAGTCCTCAAGAAAATAGTCCCCGCGCAGATAGTGCAGGCGCACACAATATTACTACGTCTCTGCGGGACAAGAGTGAATATTTAGCCAACAGTGTTCTACTTCTGCACACATTTTTAGTTTAGTAATGATTTTATAGCTAAATATATTTTTACCACGTTTTTATTAACTTGCTTTCGTGTCTGTCTGTCTGTCTGTCTGTCCGCATTTTTTCAAATTTGCCAACGTAAAATTAAACCACTCCTGGTGGTCCTAGAGAGCTCAAATTTTTACCACAGATAGATCTTGGATGACAATACAATGTATCAAAATTTCAGATCGATCCAATGTACTGCAATTAAATTAAAGCATTTTTTAGTTTATCTCTATATAAGCATCTGTATCCGACTGCCGTTGTTAGATTTCACTTGCCGAGTTCACACCTTGACCTAATTGACGTGGTATTAACGTTGGGCAGGTGCTGATGAGGTGTTTGTTAAAACAAATAGAGGTAAAAAAAGATGTTAAGAAACCACGCTTTTATAAGTGGGATAAAAAGAAGAAAATAATTTAAAACTTATACGTTCAAGTACTTTGATTTAATATGACTAAAAACGTGGGGCGGGCGCTTATGAGGTTTTACATATGCAGTTCACTCATTCTTTAAATTATAGATCTCCACTTCACTTTTATAGCAAACTCCCGCCCCACGTTTTTAGTCATATTAAATCAAAGCACTTGAACGTATAAGTTTTAAATTATTTTCTTATTTTTAATCCACTTTTAAAAACGTGGTTTTATAAAATCATTTTTTACCTTTATTTATTTTAACTTATTTTGTTAAAAATGGAAGAAACTATGAGGATGCCTTTTGGTTATTTTAAATGCCCCAATCAACATTTCCTGACTAAACTTAGTCTAATAATCAAGCATTTTGTCATTTTGATTAAACTTGACCCGCGTTAACCCGTGTCGACCCATGTTCACCCGCGTTGACCAATGAAACCTGGCCACAAGCATTTATCAATGGTAGCGTGTATCGTCTCGTCATGTTTGTGTAAGAAATCGTGTTTCTCACATTAAAGAGCTACAAGTATGTCGAAATAGTTCGAATGCACAGAAGAGCGCCGCCGCAATCAATATTTAACTTTAATTAATTTTTGTTGTTATTTTTGGCCTGTTTTAAAAGTAATTTTACGCTCAAGGAGAAAAAATGAAGAAAGGAAAAACTATCACTAAACCTACCCCTAAAACCTATCACTAAACCTACCCCTAACCCTAAAATAAAACCTATCACTAAACCTACCCCTAACCCTAAAACCTATTTCTAAACTTAAAATGTGATAGTGATTCTATCAGGGACAAACCCATGAAAAAAAAATTAATTATGTTTTAAAAAAATGTAAAGTAAAGAAAGAAAAAAAAACGCCCCAACTAAAAATCGAACCCCAGACCTCTAGTCAGTAGTCGGTCGCTCTATTAATTTGACCAACGAACTTGCTTGCAATAATTATTCTTTTTAAAACTATAATAAAAAGGCTATAAATATAACGCTAACTCTTTTAATTTAAGAAACATGATTTCTCACTCTTCAACAGAAACAAGATTTATTACAAAGCATACGAGATAATACACACTACTTTTATCAATACAAAAACAAACAATGGGGAGTGATGATTCAGCAGGTCTCACACGAGGGACCCAATGGATCTCAACAGAGAGAAACGTTAGAAAACGTTGCTTTATCATTTAATTAATTTAATTAATTTATTTTACAATTTCCATTATTAAGCATTTAAGGTTCAAGTATTCACCGATAAACCAATTTTGCAAATTTTAAAATATGAATTTCTTTCTTTCTTTTTTTTTCGTTAAAGCTTTTAGACTTGCATTTAAATCTTGCCATTTTATATCTTACTAGATAACTAGATATGACCCGCGACGTAGCATACGCCACAGACTTGCTCACAGAACGGGAGGAAAGAACGGACACAAACAGAAGCACGAAGAAATGAAAACAACGCGAGAGAACGTCGGAATCACCGACGCATTGTTGGTCTCGAGATATGGCCCCATCTACACCACCTTCGCTTGCCAACCATGAACTGTGATTGGTCGACCCCAGCAAGGGTAATTCGTCATGCCTATTTGCACACTTCTTGTTCTGGTGAATTATATACATATATATAAATAAATAAATATATATATATAAATAAATAAATATATATATTAGGGCTGTTATCGATTAATTTAAATTTATTCGTTAACTTGTGAAAAATTATCGATTAATTAATCGATAATTTCGATTAAAGCAAAAAATAAACATTTATGACGTCATTAAACTGAAAATTTCAAGGAAAGTAACAAAAACAGGTATTTGACATTTTTTATGCTTTTGAGTAATTTCCCCTGGCTCACTGACGTTGAAAAATAAGAATATTTTGAACTAAATTTTATTTCTTTAAATCCACACAAAAAATTTAAATCAAAGTTATGCATACAACGGAAACAATGTGTAACTCCAATAACAATGGCAAATATTGCCAAGTCTAATTTCTCAAGTGTTATTTCAAGCCATGATTTTATCACTTACAGGCTTGTTCGACTGACACAATAAATAATTATTGATTGATTGTGCTTGTAAACTCTTCCTGTCACTATTGACGATACAATTACAACTTGTTGCATGTTCGTGCTGAAGGTGGTACGTCAGCGATGTATTTGATCCTCTAAAAGAGAATTGTTTATGGCAGTGAACACAGATAACTGCTTCACCATCTTCGACTTTGCCATCCGCAGTTAGCTTTAAAACAAAATTTTTGCTCAACTTTCCAGTAATATGCTTAAATTTAACTGTGCTGATGGCACTGATGCTGTCTGCCATTTTGTAGTTGACGTCTGCAGGCCCACATAAATTAATAAAAATACATTGTAATATTAGGCGGGAGAAGTTTGTACGTAAAAAAATATATATTAATTATTAATAATTAATTATTTATTAATAAATTTTTTAAAAAATATTATAAATATTTTCTTTAATTTTAATCGAATTTTTATCGATTAAAATATTTTTAATCGATAATTTTTTTATCGATTAATCGAGAAATTAATCGTTAATTTCCGCGGCCCTAATATATATATATATATATATATATATATATATATATATATACATGTATATATAGATATATACAGAAGATGGACATATTTTTGTTTTAGTCGTAAATTGATGAGTTCATCGTCTTGCCTCGCTGACCCGAAACGTCACTGATTTGAGAGTCCCAGTTCCGGTATGGTTGGTCCAGGAGCAGACGTGGAGGTATTGTTAGGTATTGTTAGGTTTGGTCGGGGTTGTTAGATGGACACACGTGACCTTATTGTTAGGGTTAATCTGGGTTGTTAGATTGTCACGGGTGACCTTATTGTTAGGTTTGGTCTGAATTTCAATTGGCCAGCAAGGTTGCTGTATAGTTTATGTTCCAACGTCACTTGTAATGTATGCCATTGACTTAAAGTTAAAGGTTGTATTAGATGTAGCATCGCACCTAAAATTTAAATGCTACTATAATTGTTATATAAAAATAAGTTTTTGTATCCAAGACGAGTTTATACGTAATTAGAGTGAGAATAAAAGTTCTTCAAATAACGTTAATAAAACCCGAGTTTTATTACTTGAGAAAAAAAGTCATAAAATGTTCTATACACTACGGCTATATTGTATCTGCAATATGGATATTCAAAATTATATATAAATATATTCTAATAGTTTGTATATTTCAACGCTTCATTGATAGAAAATCTGTTAAAAATTGAGTGTGTCCTTAATCTATTTTTAAATTTCAATTTACTGTTTGAGTCAAAAACACCTGAGAAAATTTGAAAAATAAAACAAACCCGTAAAAACAAAGTTTTTGACTATAAATCCCTTATATATGAGACATAACTAACAGTATTAATTATTTTCAAACACGACAAACATACAGACTGAATCTGTCTTAACTCAACTTTGCTTCATAACCCTGGGGGGGGGGAGGGGGAGAGGGGAAAAGTCTGGTCACCGATTTGCTTGACTGAGCTCAGCGCGACACGTAAAATGTAAACAAAAGCACCCCGGATTTTCGATGGGTCGCCTCAAAGCGTCAACTCAAACTTTCACGTGGGAAAAAAACAATAACAAACCGTGAATTTGAATTACATACGTTATATTAGGAAAAAACTAAAAATGCATTAATGTAATTACGGTACAATCGATCGATCTGAAATTTTAATACGATGCATTGTTAGGTGAGACGGGTCCGTGTGCCAAATTTCAGCTCGATCGGATCACTGGAAGTGGGTCATTTTCGACTTTTGTTTTTCCGCCCGCCCATCCCATGAGACGGCCGCGAAGTTAATATAAGGGATTTTAAAAAAAAACATGACGTCACCCAGTTTTTAAATCCAGGCACATGAATTTAACCTGCTGGACTTGGACAGCGGGAACATTTCCTTCTGGAACTGACACGACAAGCCGTGACCCACATTTGGTTTGAACATTTATTTGAACAATTTGAACCCATTTACCCATATGACTCTTTAAAAAATCCTTCACGTGCGTTCGTGAGAGCGCATGCGTACACACAATCATGAAGAAAAGTAATTTGGGTGAAGTAATTTATGAGCCGGTGAGTACAGCGGTGCGTGGTGCGGTTACCAAACAACGAAATAAAGGTGGTTACCGCACGTCACGGCTAGGACAGGTGAGTTATTTACTGGCAGTTGGTTTAGAGAGCTTTAACGCAACTCGGTCAAAGTATCACCCTGATGAATAGCGCACAGCTGCGAGCTAACATTCGAGACTTTACCGTACATGCTCGCGTTAAGGTCACCGCAGGGAGTAATCAAAGTGGCTATTTGCCGAGGGACCCTTAATTTGAGGAGATAATTCCCAGTATTAAAATTGTGTTGTTGTTTAGATGTAAATACTTTTCTTTTCTTTTTCTTATATTTTTGTCCATTACGCACGTTGAGTTGTGGAGCACAGCCAGTAGCCAGTAGCCAGGCTACACAAATGACATTTCAAGTGAGAGAAGATGATGAATCTCTTCGACATAATTTGTCTAACTACAAATTATAATTATCATTTTAAAAAATTGACAGTAATAACTAATGATTTATGACAGCTGTTCATGTGTAATTTTTTTAGTAATTTTGCTCTGTCGCACAAAGACATGGTTATTTAAATGTGTCATATTGTGAAATGGGATCATTTCAATGTCACTTAAATAAGACATTCGCTTGGGTTGTATATATTAATAAATACAGATGAGGGGCACAGAGCATATTCAAACTCTTAAAAATATATAGAGAATTAAAAACAATTCCATTCAGGTTTTATAATTCAATATCAACAACTTATTATTCTGTTCTAGAAAAATAAAACGGAAATAACTTGGCCATTTCATTTTCATAACTTCTAAAAAAACAAAAAAAAACAGGTGTGACCAGTAGGTTTGTTTTTATATTCAATACACAATTTTGAGCCATGTAACAACAATTAAATGTTCTAATGAACATTTGTTGAATCTAGAGCACAAGGCTATTCTACAGAACCAGAAATCTACAGAATACTAAATTCTCCACCAAAAATTAATCTTGGTATTGTAGAAATTTGATTGGTATTGTAGAAATTTGATTGGTATTGTAGAAATTTGATTGGTATTGTAGAAATTTGATTGGTATTGTAGAAATTTGATTGGTATTGTAGAAATTTGATTGGTATTGTAGAAATTTGATTGGTATTGTAGAAATTTGATTGGTATTGTAGAAATTTGATTGGTATTGTAGAAATTTGATTGGTATTGTAGAAATTTGATTGGTATTGTAGAAATTTGATTGGTATTGTAGAAATTTGATTGGTATTGTAGAAATTTGATTGGTATTGTAGAAATTTGATTGGTATTGTAGAAATTTGATGAATTTTAAAAAAATGGAGACAAGAAAATGTGTAATTTAGAGCAGAAAAAAAACCTCGTAGAATTTCACATTTTTATGAAGTGCTTTGAAATATTTCTTATAAAATTTGAATTTGTCAACTTCAGTCTCTACTCTATCCTCTTATCTCATCTCCCCTCCACCCCCCCCCGAAAAAACGGCCCGCTCTCGCCACCCCCCCCCCGTGACGATGACGTGCACAGTAGTGGACAGCGGCTAGTGGTCATAACAAAAACGCTCACCCAATGGGCCGAGAAGTAAAATCCGATGACTTTCTGCCCGTCCAAAGCGGAAGTGGCCTCTACTTCCTGTGGCACTGGAGTTCCCGCCATCGCCTGCAGTAGCGGTCCTTTCATGACGTCATTCAGGGACTTCCGTCGCCACGGGAACCCAATGCCCGAAGAGTCCTCGGAGAGTCGGTCAAAGCCGTCACGAGTGATGACGCGTCCCGTCTCCCCATCCAGGAGGACGAGGCGAGGGATACCGTGGACACCGAACTTGCGACTCAGTTTTCTCTGAAACAATACAGACATAAACACATCGTATGTCTTTCAATAAATGTAACAATACAGACATAAACACATCGTATGTCTTTCAATAAATGTAACAATACAAACATAAACACATCGTATGTCTTTCAATAAATGTAACAATACAGACATAAACACATCGTATGTCTTTCAATAAATGTAACAATACAAACATAAACACATCGTATGTCTTTCAATAAATGTAACAATACAGACATAAACACATCGTATGTCTTTCAATAAATGTAACAATACAGACATAAACACATCGTATGTCTTTCAATAAATGTAACAATACAAACATAAACACATCGTATGTCTTTCAATAAATGTAACAATACAGACATAAACACATCGTATGTCTTTCAATAAATGTAACAATACAAACATAAACACATCGTATGTCTTTCAATAAATGTAAACAAGGAACTAACAAGTAGCAGTGCAAAAAAAAACGGTTATGGAAAAGTATATGTATATGTACATAATAAATAATCTGTATAAAGTGTATGGGGCCATCCATAAATGATGTCACGCGATTTTGGCTGACTTTTACCCCCCTCCCCTCTTGTCACACTTCTTCACAAAACTTAGACCCCCCTCAAATATGACGTCACAAAGCTTTGCCGCACTAAAAGCCGAACTTTCTAATTGAAAATTAGCATTTACTTTTTGTCATTTAAATAAAAAAATATCTATTTAGTGTAAGTCTGCACTCTGATATCCTAATACGTGTGAAGCCATTGAAAACCTCATTAAATAAATTGAAAGCAATCAAATATTTAGGTAGTAATTTTATTTAAAGTTGCGAGTTTTGATGTGACGTCACATTTCTTTACACATCCCCTCAGGCGCGTGACGTTAATTTATGAACAGCCCCTACATAAATTTAAGATGACTGTGTGTTTGTTTGTCTTTATGTGTGTGTCTGTGTGTTTGTTTGTCTTTATGTGTGTGTCTGTGTGTTTGTTTGTCTTTATGTGTGTGTCTGTGTGTTTGTTTGTCTTTATGTGTGTGTCTGTGTGTTTGTTTGTCTTTATGTGTGTGTCTGTGTGTTTGTTTGTCTTTATGTGTGTGTCTGTGTGTTTGTTTGTCTTTATGTGTGTGTCTGTGTGTTTGTTTGTCTTTATGTGTGTGTCTGTGTGTTTGTTTGTCTTTATTTGTGTGTCTGTGTGTGTCTTCGTTCCTAAATTAAATGTAAAGTTTATTGCCAGGAAGTCTAATTCGTTAAACGAGTGGCCCCTCTCCTCCCACAACTCACCCCAATTTCTCTCTATTAAAACACGAGATGCTGATGAGGCCACGGGTGGAATTTTTACGTTTCTGTATACAGAAAAGATAAATCAATTTTTTTTGTTTTGGTTTTGCGCGGAGATTGCTTTAAACCAATGGAATATCAGAGCGAATGTCAGCACGAGGTAACCATCTTATCTGACCTCGCGTAGGCCTCAATTTGCTACATCTTACAAGATGCACACATTTGGTGCTTGTTTATGGTCCATCTGTCAACAGAGCTGGATGGTAAAGTGCACACATCATACAGGGATGGCCGGCTGGGGCCGGGGACTCTGTGTATGTGTGGCTTGGCTGAAGTTAATCTTTATATTTGTGGTGTGGGTATGGTACGGTGGGGAGAAGCAAGGTGGTAAATAAACGTATGAGATAGCTAGTAGGAGTTAGAGTTGGGAGTAAATAAAAAGACGACAGAAATGGAGGTAGGGAACAGGAGTGAGACTTGATGTTGAGGCCGGTGAGTGTTTACTGGTTTCAGGAAACGGCTTGACCCAATGGTAAAACCAACAATTGACAATTACCATGCACGTAGAGGAAGCCAGGCGTAACGTTTTAGATATTTGCTCAGTACATCGATCATGGTCAAGTTAGATCAATTTTAATAAGTTTACTGGTAGCTTAAAACAAGTAATAAAAACTCGAATGAGTATTTAAACGAAATTTCAACAACAAAAAACACCACAAAAAAAGAAGGAATTTCCTACTTTTTTTTATTCAAGGGAAATCATTCTAGATTACATTAAAAGGTCAATTCAAATCTATAATTCTGAAAATAAACAAAACAATTGCTATCTACAAATTGCTGCTAAAATTACTGCAGTCGAACGAAAAGATATTTTTCAAAAAGTCCTTGTCCAACATTGTTCTAAATATTATTAGCTATCGTTTGGCGTTTGTTTCTACCCGATAGATGTTATGGTTGGCGAGAAATTGACAAAATACTGATATTTTTTTCGGTATTTTTTTGGACTTTCCAGGAAATCCAGTAAACCTTTTCGGGAATTTTTTTGGCCCGTTGACATCCTTTGGACCTCCTTAGCATATATGCATAGACCCGAACTCTCTGTCTGGTATGGTTCAGGAGTAGTCGCTTGTGCAAGCGCGAACAGACTGCACAGACATTTCAAATATATAAACGCAATTTTTCTCATCGGGAAATTGCGTTAAAAAGTGGTTTAAATTTAAAAAATTTAAAAAAAAACAACTAAGAAAATAAATTTTAATATTAATAAGTAGTATTTTGTCATTAAAGTGAAATAAATGGAGCTGTTATTACATTTTAGAAGAAAACGTCTTGCCAAGCACAGATGGAATAGATTAATCTAGAGAAGTGTAATGTCGATGAAACCAAACTATTTGAATTTAAGCAATTCGATTCCTTACCTTTACAGATAAGACCAAAAAATGTCAACTCTACTGTTACTCAATCTATACAACTTGACAACGTTCATTCCGTCATCCATATTTGTAAAAACTAAGTGACGTTCATGTCAAATAATAGAAGCACTAGCCGCTAGAGCAAGGGTCGGCGAATAGGGGTAAATTACCCCATTTGGGGTAAAAAGGGAATTCTTCGCGGTAACGGAAACTAGTTGGGGACATATTAAATCCTATAAATATATTTAAAATCCTGTCATGTGTACGTGTAAGCTTGAAAGAAGAGCCCACTACTGAGCCGGTTCCATCTAGAAAACTCAATCTATAAATGCGAGCAAATTCTTTGCTATTCAGGCCATTTATATCATAAGTAATGCGCAGCTCATGGGATATGTTTGCTACAAAGGTTTTCAAATAATTGAAGAGAAAATGTTTTGGCTCTTCTCGAATTGCAATGTCAAGGAGTTGATTAGTTCATTTAAGTTAATGAATACATTGATAAGGTTAATTTAAAATGTGAAGACTGTATTGCTGTCTTTTGATGGAGCTCCAGCTATGTTAGGTCGTGTACGTGGTTTTTTGGCTTTCGCAAGAGAGGGGAATCCAAAAATGGAAGTAAACCACAGTATGATCGATTGTCAAGCTCTGCTTGTGAAAAATGTATAACCTGAACTGGACAATTTTATATTTTGGGGTAACGGTCAAAAAAGTTCGCCGACCCCTGCGCTAGAGGAATGCCTGGGTTGTCTTGAGTAGAATTTGTAGAGTTTCAAATAATTTTTGGCTGTATGAGAATGTTCTTGTTTGTACATAAAAATGAATAGTTGGCCATGAGAAATATTTGAGTATGTTTGGATCAATAGAACTTAACTGATCTTATCGCAAGAAACAAGAAAGATAAAACTTCAAGATTTTTTTTGTACGCAATATGTGTGTAGATGATTCATTATAAATGTTTATAGTTTTACATAGTCGCCCAATGGCAAAATATGGAATGTTATCTGTAGACATTAGAACAAATTGAACATTTGGAAGGTTAAGACCTCAGAAGACTTAAACATTTTGGGAATTTTAAGACCTCAGAAGACTTAAACATTTTGGGAATGTTAAGACCTCAGAAGACATTGAAAATTTGGAATGTTAAAACCTCAGAAGACATTGAAAATTTGGAATGTTAAGACCTCAGAAGACATTGAAAATTTGGAATTTTATCTTAAGACCTCAGAATACATTTACATTTGCCGGTTGAAAATAAGATGAGATAACGTGATCCAATAATAAATTCAGAAACTGGAACGTCTGTATTTTTACGGGAGGCAGTGATGAATGGCGGGAAGGGGGAGGAGAGTACGCTATAGAGGTCAGCACGTGACTCAAGCCTGGCTTACGTAATTCTATTTACGAGAATATACAAGTTTTATTGGACCCATTTTTATGTCCCTGTTGAGAATATTTTGATCCGAATCTTGGGACGCACGATTTCTCTGAAGCTAATGGTGCCAACCACCCGATCAAAGATGGCGGCCTCGCCTTTGATCTTGGTTTAATGTACACCCCTCCCTTCATCTGGTTTTTAAAAAAAAACTTTTACAAAATCGTTTAGATTGAAGGGCGGTCAAAAATGTCCGGAAACTTCTAGGATGCGACGGCTTATTACTTTTCCAGTGGGAGATAATCTATTCTTTATTTTTTACGGTAGAAGCAATCTATATTTTTAAATACTCCATTCAGCGTGAATGATTAGTGAGAAAAGCTTTCCATCGGGTATAGACTCATCTCATCGGGTATAGACTCATCTCATCGGGTATAGACTCATCTCATCGGGTATAGACTCATCTCATCGGGTATAGACTCATCTCATCGGGTATAGACTCATCTCCTACTGGAAGCTTTCCATCGGGTATAGACTCATCTCCTACTGGAAGCTTTCCATCGGGTATAGACTCATCTCATCGGGTATAGACTCATCTCCTACTGGAAGCTTTCCATCGGGTATAGACTCATCTCCTACTGGAAGCTTTCCATCGGGTATAGACTCATCTCCTACTGGAAGCTTTCCATCGGGTATAGACTCATCTCCTACTGGAAGCTTTCCATCGGGTATAGACTCATCTCCTACTGGAAGCTTTCCATCGGGTATAGACTCATCTCCTACTGGAAGCTTTCCATCGGGTATAGACTCATCTCCTACTGGAAGCTTTCCATCGGGTATAGACTCATCTCCTACTGGAAGCTTTCCATCGGGTATAGACTCATCTCCTACTGGAAGCTTTCCATCGGGTATAGACTCATCTCCTACTGGAAGCTTTCCATCGGGTATAGACTCATCTCCTACTGGAAGCTTTCCATCGGGTATAGACTCATCTCCTACTGGAAGCTTTCCATCGGGTATAGACTCATCTCCTACTGGAAGCTTTCCATCGGGTATAAACTCATCTCCTACTGGAAGCTTTCCATCGGGTATAAACTCATCTCCTACTGGAAGCTTTCCATCGGGTATAAACTCATCTCCTACTGCCTGACTGTCGTTATCACTGTCAAGTTTTTCAAGGGGGGCACACGCTGGAAATCTATGACGTATATTATAATAGGAAGTTAGATGACGTTACCGTATTTATAATAAAAATGGAACAAACAATTTAAAAAAAATGTTATTTTGAAGAAAAAAATAGATTTGCATTATATAATAAAAGCTCGTATATAATCAGGTATAAATATATTATAATTTGATACATTAATGTTATTGGTTCTCTCTGAATAATGAAATCCAAAACGAGAGTCCAGACCCTTCTTACTCCCTGAGTATCCATTGAATTAGTATTGTGAATACAACCTGATCAACCACTACACCAGTGGTTCCTAACCTTTTGGGGTCCATGCACCCCTTCAGATGCCCAAAAAAGTTCATGCACCCCCTCATGAAACTTGCAGAAAATGCATAATAAACTATGTTTATTTTAGAAACACAACAGTTTTGACCATAGCCAACAGGGAATTTAGTGAGAGATCTGCTGCTTCTTATGATCAATCAGCGATTTAAATCGGGGGACTGTTTTGGACAAAGCGACTCTCATGTCATCCTCTGCATTCAACTTATTCCTTGCCTTGGTTTTAATCGTCAAAAGTGTGGAGAATTCTGCTTCACGGAGATTATGGCAGGATGTGGCAAATGGAAGGAGAGTCAGTACTGCCCTCTTGGCTAGTTGTGGGTAGGAATCTAGCTGGGCGCACCAAAATTCAATAAAGGTATTGCAACTGAAGGCACTCCTCGGTACTTCTCTGGTTCTCAGATCAATCAGGTCATCTTTAGCAAGGTCACTGTCATCAATGTTTTCCAAGTCACGGAGAAAAGGATTGCGAATGCAAAGGTCTTTCATGGAAATTTCTTGACAGAAATACACATCAAAGGACCTTTGAAATGTTGAAAGGAGCTCTAAAATTTCCACTTTGATGTTGTCAGGCAGTGAGCCCTCAGTGCTTCCTTCTGCAGCAGATATTACAACTTCATCCAAGAGTGAAAAGTTTGCCAAGTTGGACTTTTCTAGTCATCGTTGGAATAGTGGCACTTTGTTAAGGAAGGCTTGCAATCTCTCAGTAGCATCCATTACAGTCACAGCAGGTCCTTGGAGAGATGTGTTCAACTATTTCAAAATGGTGTTGATGTCAGCCAGGTATGCCTAGTAATGAATGAAATTTGCAGAAAGATGTACCTTTCAAAAAGGTTGTATATGGGCACCCTTTGACGCGGCATGCCTTGATTATGGTTTACATTTTCAGATTATTAGTTTTTCTTTCTTTTTTTTCTTCCTCTTTTTCTTTTTTTTTCTCTGAATTGTTCATGCACCCCTTGGAACCTGCTCATGCACCCCTTGGGGGTGCATGCACCACTGGTTAGGAACCCCTGCACTACACGTTCAAATAAATTCAATCTGTTTAAAATATATCGAGAAAACGTGTATCTAAGGTAAATACACCTGGGACTAGACCTGCCAGCCGAGGGGTCTACCTGGGACTAGACCTGCCAGCCGAGGGGTCTACCTGGGACTAGACATGCCAGCCGAGGGGTCTACCTGGGACTAGACCTGCCAGCCGAGGGGTCTACCTGGGACTAGACCTGCCAGCCGAGGGGTCTACCTGGGACTAGACCTGCCAGCCGAGGGGTCTACCTGGGACTAGACCTGCCAGCCGAGGGGTCTACCTGGGACTAGACCTGCCAGCCGAGGGGTCTACCTGGGACTAGTCCTGCCAGCCGAGGGGTCTACCTGGGACTAGACCTGCCAGCCGAGGGGTCTACCTGGGACTAGACCTGCCAGCCGAGGGGTCTACCTGGGACTAGACCTGCCAGCCGAGGGGTCTACCTGGGACTAGACCTGCCAGCCGAGGGGTCTACCTGGGACTAGACCTGCCAGCCGAGGGCAGTGGCGTAGCGAGGGGGGGGGGCAGGGGGGGACATATGTCCCCGGGCGCAACGTTAAGGGGCGCCAAAATGAGTATTAAAACTCATTATTTAATTGTGTTTTGCTGTAAACTAATGTATCCCAAATACGTTTGCAAGATTGAATTTTGGAGCTCCGAAAATATATTAATTACAAATCAGTTGGCAAGCATGATTTTGGCGCCCCCATTGAGCGTTAAGGGGCGCCATTCTACTCATAAATAAATGACACATCCACAATGTAGGATTGCTGATGGCGATTTTAAAAATAAAACTGGGAGAGACTGGGAGTGCGAGTAGGGGAGCAGTAAGAGACAAAGGCGATTCTATTAATAGACAGAGACGACACTAAAAGCAACCAAAATGACCAAGACAAGAAAAAGTAGTGGCTTAAAGCAGTAGTTCTCAACCTGTGGTCGTCGACCACTAGTTGTCCGCGAAGATGTGCCAGGTGGTCCGCGAGCAAAGCATGAAATGTACACACTGTATGATTCATCGCGGAAGACTAACAAGTAAAAGAATTAACGCAGACTTAAAATATATTTTTGATCTGGCCTAAATAGTTTTTAAATTTTATCAAGGCTTGTCTATTAAATTCTCATTTCTTTGCTTTCTTATGTTCGAGTATGAATCTTGAACATTAACAGTTACTGATGTATACTGAAATTCGCTGGTTATCAGACAGTTTGAATTACGTGATGACGTAGCATATTAGTATAGTTTTACTAACTAACATGTATACTACTTATAGCTAGCAATAATCTTCTGTATAGAAGGAGCGTGTGCAGCAGATAAGATTTACACAGTATAATTATATTTAACTTTCCAGCTCGGCAGTAGCAAAATTTTTAGTAGTGGTCCGTAGCTAAGATACACATTTTTCAAGTGGTCCTTGAATCTCAAAAGTTTGAGAACCACTGGCTTACAGAAGGTCTCTCCTCTCAAGGGATTGTGTGGGTATGTCAAAGCAAGTTGGATTCCTTTTATATGAAACATCAGACACCGCATCTCTTTCCTGTCTCCCTGTGATCAAACTTGATCAGTATGATCCACTGTTAGAAAAGAACTTACAAGATTCCCGAGATAATCCAGGTTCAGTATCTTATTTATACAGTAAATCCAAAATGAATTTATCCATCTACTTTCATCGACTGTAAGGAATCAGCTGTTGAGTGAAATCAGAAAAAACAAGTACTACGGTATCTTACTTGACTCAACACCCGATCTAAGACACCGGGAACAGTTTTCTCAAGTCATCAGATTTGTGGATGTGGATTTTGAAACTAAAAAAGAAACCATCAAAGAATCATTTTTAGGTTTTATCAAGATACATTCCATAGACGCAGCAAGCATTGAATGAGTTATCGTGGAGAAACTAGAATCTAATAACATACCTCTAGCCGAATACCGGTCACAATGTTATGACAATGCTGCTGTAATGACTGGGCATATATCCGGCCTTCAACACCGAATAAGTGCCAGAAATCACAGAGCACTGTTCATCAACTGTGATAACCACAGCTTAAACTTACCAAGAATACACTCAGCTAAACAGGATCCAGTTGTTATCACGTTTTTGGAACACTTGAAAGTATACATTTTTATTTTCTCTCGTTCAACAACTCTTTGGGAAGAATAAAAAAGAGTTGTGCCAATCACAATGAAGAGGAAGTCTGAAACACGTTAGAGTGCACGATCAGAAGCTGTTAAAGCAATTTATGAAGGACTAGATTTCACTAGATGAGTGGTAGAGCTGTTGGAAAAATTATCAAAACATACAAATATGACTCCTGACACGAGAAGTGATGCAGAAACTTTGCTGACATGTATATTAAACTTTAAATTCCTAGTTTTGTTAAATTTCTGGAACATCATAATTGGGAAAATTGATCGTGTCAAGAAACGGTTGCAGAATCCTACTGTGAATTTCACGGAAGCAGCATCTGATCTTGAATCGCTTGATCAAGAAATTGTCAACATTCGTGATAATTTGAGCCAGGTTGCGGTAGATAATGGAATGGAAGATGCACAACTTGGGGAATCGAAGTTGACAGAAGGATTAGACGACATCGGAGGATGCCTGGAGAATTAACAAGAGATGCAGGACTTTCTGCAGAAGAAGAATTGAACGTGATATGAACAGCGTAATTGATAGACTCCAACAGGAGATATCAATACGGTTTATACTTCTAAAAAAATCTAAACGACAAATTTGAATTTTTACAAGACGTCAAAACTCTTCTTGCTGAGACAAAAGTCAATACACTTCGTTAAAATTGCTTAGATTTTGCTAATTTATACGACACTGACGTCCATGGACATGAATTGTGCACATAAATCAGAGACTGAAAAATGTTTCTCAGCACCCGCACTGAAGTCCTATCGGAAACTCCTTTGGATGTTCTTGGTTTTATTGTTTCATATGGAGATGACGTATTTCCGAGTCAAGCGCATTTCACTTCAGATACTTCTAACAATTGCTGTTTCAACTGAAAGCTGTGAGCGGCCCTTCAGCAAACTGAAGCT
The DNA here is from genome assembly GCA_944989445.1 of Ampullaceana balthica. Classification (NCBI taxonomy): domain Eukaryota; kingdom Metazoa; phylum Mollusca; class Gastropoda; family Lymnaeidae; genus Ampullaceana; species Ampullaceana balthica. Next base: position 22,656 of record CALYLW010002526.1, read on the forward strand.
TATTTTGTCTTATTTACGTGCTTCAATTGGAAAAGATAGTCCCAGTGTTCTTGCACTCCTTAGCATCGAAAGAGAAACACTCGAGTATGTTAATTTTGACAACGTGATTGACGAGTTTGCGACAATCAAATTAATTGAAGGAGAATCAATTTTTTGTGGACACTATGGAAACAACTTGATGACCTGGACTTTGCGGACGATCTGGCCTTATTATCGCACTCACAGCAACAGATGCAGGAGAAAACCAACTATGTAGCACAGTTCTCTGCTTGCCTTGGCCTGAAACTCCATAAAGGAAAAAGCAAAGTCCTTAAAATAAACACATCAAGCAACACGCCAATAACACTGGAAGGAACAAATCTTGAAGAGGTGGATAGCTGCACATACCTTGGAAGCATCATCGACACACAAGGAGGGACAGGCGCCGATGTAAGAGTTAGAATTGGCAAAGCAAGAACATCATTTAAACAGCTAAAACAAGTCTGGAACTGCAACAACTTGACTCTTCATACCATGGTCAGGATATTCAACACCTCAGTAAAGCCTGTCCTACTGTATGGAGCAGAAACATGGCGAATAACAGCATCCATTTCTAAAAAGCTTCAAGCTTTTATAAACACACGTCTCCAAACAATGCTCCGAATCCGCTGGCCAGATGTCATCACCAACGAAGACCTCTTGCAATGCACACAAAAGCCAGTGGAAGAGCTAATACGCCAGCGCAGATGGAGATGGATTGGCCACAATCTCAGAAAGCCTACATCCAGCATTGTGAGACAAGCCCTCATATGGAACCCCCAAGGCAAGAGGAAAAGAGGTCGTCCCAAAATGACCCGGAGAAGGGAATTGGAGGCAGACACCAAAATGAGCGGGCACAGCTGGGGACAGATTGAGAGACTGGCGCAGGACCGGGATGCCTGGAGAGAATTTGTTCATTGCCTATGCCCCAGATGGGACGAAGGGCGATGATGATGATGATGATCATGTCTAATCGTATAATTAGTTAGAGTTTTTTTTTAAAAATAAATTGTTTACAATCGTATAGAGAATTATTAGTCTGCATTCAATTTCATTAAAATACCAGAAGCTTCGAAAATGAACTATATAAACCGTAAAATTTCAAATTTTTCTTAGGGGCTCAGTGAGCCCCCAGAATCTTTCGGTCCGACAAGGGGCGCCGATTTTGTGTCATGTCCCCGGGCGCACATGACCCTAGCTACGCCACTGGCCGAGGGGTCTACCTGGGACTTTCACTTTACTAGCATTTCTAACGAGCAACAAAGCCCGTCCAAGGTCGTTCCGCCACCGTTCGGTGGCATGTTGCAACTCCCCTCCAACAGCCGTCTCGACCGACCATACATGTGCATCACGTCAAAAATACTATTCATTATAGTTAAAATAAATAACTAGTAAAACAGAGTTTTTGACTCCCAACGCGCATAACTCAAAATAAAGTCTCGGAAGAATCTTGGAAGAAATACTCCACCCAAAATAATTCGTTTTGAACGTCCGCGTAAACGTGTTCAATATGATTGGCTGTAGAAGTCATATGTGTTTGAGGGACCAATCGCTATCGATGACCACACGGAAGACAGCCTTTTCTTATATAGGAGGATGTTAAAAAATTTAATAGTAATAGAAATATATCCTGAACTTTTTTTAAATTAACATACAGCAAGTACTAATGTAATCATACCACTGACAGATGAATGTCTCACATGTCCAGTGTAATCATAGCACTGACAGATGAATGTCTCACATGTCCAGTGTAATCATACCACTGACAGATGAATGTCTCACATGTCCAGTGTAATCATAGCACTGACAGATGAATGTCTCACATGTCCAGTGTAATCATAGCACTGACAGATGAATGTCTCACATGTCCAGTGTAATCATAGCACTGACAGATGAATGTCTCACATGTCCAGTGTAATCATAGCACTGACAGATGAATGTCTCACATGTCCAGTGTAATCATAGCACTGACAGATGAATGTCTCACATGTCCAGTGTAATCATACCACTGACAGATGAATGTCTCACATGTCCAGTGTAATCATACCACTGACAGATGAATGTCTCACATGTCCAGTGTAATCATACCACTGACAGATGAATGTCTCACATGTCCAGTGTAATCATACCACTGACAGATGAATGTCTCACATGTCCAGTGTAATCATACCACTGACAGATGAATGTCTCACATGTTCAGTGTAATCATACCAGTGACAGATGAATGTCTCACATATCCAGTGTAATCATACCACTTACAGATGAATGTCTCACATGTCCAATGTAATCATACCACTGACAGATGAATGTCTCACATGTCCAATGTAATCATACCACTGACAGATGAATGTCTCACATGTCCAATGAAATCATACCACTGACAGATGAATGTCTCACATGTCCAATGTAATCATACCACTGACAGATGAATGTCTCACATGTCCAATGAAATCATACCACTGACAGATGAATGTCTCACATGTCATGACAATGTGTATATCAGGTAAACCATTCATTGGTCACAGTCGCAGTGTTTACGTAACCGACCAGGGAAGATTTTGTTCAAAAATATTACATCAAGAAAATCAATCAGGTCAAGTGAAATGTCAAACGCTCTGAAAAAAGTAAACAAACTTTTCAGCTCAGGGGTGCGGGAGGGGGGATGGAAGGAGCGGTAGAATGTTAATTTGTGGCGATATTACAAATATAAGACCATGGGAGGTAAGTGGTGCGCTCCAAGAGTCTCTCCATTCGTTATGGCAGCACAACATTTTGATTAATTAACTCAAGAGCCATTACAATAAATTTTAGTTGTAACTCCCATGAGAAATGGTTTTACAAGCAGCTCGTTAGAACACCCTGAATGAGATCTTTGGTAAGTGGGGTGGGGGGTGGGGGTGGGGAGGAGTCACCGGGGGGGTGGGAACACACATTTTGTTTACTGTAATTTGACTAGTTTGTTATTGTGATTTAAAGAACCGCCTCTGATCTGGCCCAGACATCTCAGCAAGTCAAAGAATCAAGGGGAAAAGAGACACTGCACTGCGGTACTAGTTTATTTATTTAGAGATAACACGAATCAAGGGATTCATCATGTGACGATTTTTCTCCGATTTTTTCCCTCGACTTTTCTTTAAACCTATCACGTGGTAAACAAGTATAGAAGACAAAATTCACACATTTTGATGGGTTGGCAGAAATCTAGTCTGAACTAGAGTCATAACAAGTCTGAACTAGAGTCATAACAAGACTGAACTAGAGTCATAACAAATCTGAACTAGAGTCATAACAAGTCTGAACTAGAGTCATATCAAGTCTGAACTAGAGTCATAACAAGTCTGAACTAGAGTCATAACAAGTCTGAACTAGAGTCATAACAAATCTGAACTAGAATCATAACAAGTTTGAACTTCTTTAAATGAACTTCTTTTAGTGGAAGGATAAAATGGGGATAAAATGGGGATCAGTAATGCGACCAGTTTGTGCCCAGGCCATAAGAGTCTGAGCCTCTGTACCCCAGTATTACGTCATAGATGCAGTGTATCATTTGGTCAGATAATTTTTCAGAAGTTTTTTTTTAAATATTTTTTTAAAAAGTCTTCTTTAAGGGATTGGTTTGAAAAGAAATCTGTTTAAGAAAACCGACTGAGCATTTGGAAAAGAAATCTGTTTAAGAAAACCGACGGAGCATTTGGAAAATAAATCTGTTTAAGAAAACCGACTGAGCATTTGGAAAAGAAATCTGTTTAAGAAAACCGACTGAGCATTTGGAAAAGAAATCTGTTTAAGAAAACCGACTGAGCATTTGGAAAAGAAATCTGTTTAAGAAAACCGACTCTGAGCATTTGGAAAAGAAATCTGTTTAAGAAAACCGACTGAGCATTTGGAAAAGAAATCTGTTTAAGAAAACCGACTGAGCATTTGGAAAAGAAATCTGTTTAAGAAAACCGACTGAGCATTTGGAAAAGAAATCTGTTTAAGAAAACCGACTGAGCATTTGGAAAAGAAATCTGTTTAAGAAAACCGACTGAGCATTTGGAAAAGAAATCTGTTTAAGAAAACCGACTGAGCATTTGGAAAAGAAATCTGTTTAAGAAAACCGACTGAGCATTTGGAAAAGAAATCTGTTTAAGAAAACCGACTGAGCATTTGGAAAAGAAATCTGTTTAAGAAAACCGACTGAGCATTTGGAAAAGAAATCTGTTTAAGAAAACCGACTGAGCATTTGGAAAAGAAATCTGTTTAAGAAAACCGACTGAGCATTTGGAAAAGAAGGATTCAGAAGACTTCGCCTAGGCATAAACCTAAATCACTGAGTTTGACTTGGAACTAATCGAGGGACGGCCCATATATGTTGAAGAGTTCTAAAGCTGAAATGGTGCTTTGATTCTTGGAGAGCAACGCTGTAACACCGGTGGTTGGTGTGGGGACGGAGAAGGTCCATACGTGCAACCTCACTCACACCTTCAACACCAGGCCCCGCGTGTTCAGGGAGTCTCACGGGTATTGACGTGGCTCACTCCACAGGACGGCCGTCACGTGACTACCACACGTGGCTACTTGTTGACATTCTGGCACCGAAGTCTGTTGTGGTGAGCCTGACCTTTAACCTTTACCGATCAATAAAACTTTGGTACTCATAAACATTATTGTTTATCCTATCTGATCTGTTACAGACGCTCATTCTATACAGAGGATTGCGTCCAACGCTTATCCATGGCGCATGTCTAGTCTTGCATTTTTTAAGAGATTTAAATGTTGATAAAAGTGTTGGTTTTCCTGGTTTTACAAGGCTAATAATGAAGAAAAAAAACAGTTACAATAAAGCGGATATGTCAATACATAACTTTCAATTTTAATTATTGAAAACCAGATATCCTCAAATATAATATCCAGGCAAAGCTTTGCGTCTTGAAGAAATAAAAAAAAACTAAAATGATTATTTGCTTAATTTTCCCTATTATTTTTATCTAGAGATTATTTCATGGCTTGGAGAGATAATTATTTAAACATTTGTACAAGAGATTTAAAAAATGTCACTGTTGCACAATGCAAATCAAATCTGGCTACGCTGCGTGATGCACGTGCTGCGATCACACTGGGATTTAAAGGCACACACAAGAAGTTATTTTTAGCGGGAAACTGGCACACATAAAGGGGCTCGGGTTTAAATCGAAGCACCAGAGAATTTGTTTGGAAACTCAACTCTAAAATAAATCCCAGTGTTATGTTTACTGCCATCATGTTTATACATCTCTCCTTCTCTTAAGTGTCGCTAATACACTGCGTAATAAAGCACCCTTTTTTTGTGCATATCATATTTTTATATTGTCAAACTAAAATTATTACTTATTGTAATGTTGGCTAAGGAGTGGAAGTATTCGGTTATCCGAAACGGCCCCATATCAGCGGTTCGGAAAATCAACACCCCTTTCAGCGTGTGTTTCCAATTGTGTCGGCTTATGGATGAGTGCTGAAAGTGTCTTCAATAAGGAATTGGTGTACATAGAGAATGGCAGATGAACAATAGACGCACATGAGTAGTGGCACAGGAGCAGTGGCACAGGAGCAGTGGCACGGGAGCAGTGACACAGGAGCAGTGGCACGGGAGCAGTGACACGCGAGCAGTGGGACAGGAGCAGCGGCACATGATTAGTACACACGAGCAGTGGCACAAGAGCAGTAAAACATGAGCAGTGGCACAGGAGCGGTTGCACATAAGTAGTGGCACATGAGCAGTAGCACACGAGTAGTAGCACAGGAGCAGTGGCACGTGAGCTGTTGTAGCACCACCATAGCTCCCAAGGGGTAGGTAGGGGAATTAACTCTGTAAGCCATGAGTAATGTAACCTTCAGGCTTAATCCTAAATTCAATGCCTCACACCAGGGCGTCCAGGGCCCGTCAAAACCTGACAAGTGCCCTAAGTGGCACAAGGTTCCCGGGATACTAAAGCAGATGACGACATCACGGCACGATCTCTTATTGTCTTGGGGACACTTCCGGTCCCACCGTCCCACCTATATGCTCTATGATAGATGAAGCCCCATTTATAGCCCTCTACTGTCCCCAGACTATCATTAATTCATATTTCATGTGTCAGTATCGTTATGTATAACAGAACCCGCAATCGTATCTTATCTTATGTTACAGACGCTCCTTCTATACAGATGATTGAGGCCTACGCTTATATATGGTTGGAATTTTTGTCCATTGCACCAGTGACCGGTGCACTATTGTCCCTGTACATACATGGTAGCGAAATGTATTTTACTTCCTTTTATTTATTTCATTTATTAGCTTATTGTCAAAAAATGACACACTCTATAGGGTTAGTATTATTGGTAGCAAATGGAGGATTATAAATATATTTTTCTGTCCTTTCTTGATAACTTCCGCGGACCACCACTTTGAGAAGCACTGTTCAAGTGTTTCAAGGTTTAATGATTTAACTAATGGTGTTTTGAATATTCTCCAGTAATAAATCTGGCAGCTCTTTTTTTGAATTTGTTCTAGTTTATAGAAGTGGTGGATGGGTCCCCTACAGAAGATGCAAATTCTAGTACTGGTCTCACCAAGGTGAGGTAGCATTTCAGTTTTATATTACAGGTGACTTATCTTTCAAAATTGATTCATTATAAAAGCTGTAACTTCATAACTTGTTTATAGACCTATAAATAATTTGAGACCCCTTCATGTAACACTAGAACCGTTGTCAGACAATGGAACCCAAGTCTCGAGTTGGCTGCCGGAGGCAAGCTGAGAGAATTGCTCGACATGCACAAGTGTACACAACAAGGTGGAAGGTATTTGACAACACTCGCCATATAACGCTACAGGGGGTCGGGTTCTGGGTTTGTTACGGGTCTGACCTGTCGTACCTGGCCCTCTGATTTCATGTGAACGGAAACCAGATTTGTGGTCCGGATGGTTGTTGGTGCTTTAACTTGGAGAGTAACCAACGTGTGGCTTAGAGAGTATTTTTGTGAAAGATTGCATTGGAGTCGTTGTGAGTTGAGTTTGTGTGTCAGTGACGATGTATGTCGCAGTGTGCTCTGAGAGTATGTTTGTCAATGTTTATTCGCTTTTTGTGTATAATTTATTTTGACCAGTAACTCAGTAACTGAATTGCTGAACATCGACCAACATCGACCAACCAGTGTCACGTTCTATTATTAGCAGCGGGGTAAACATTGCTTTTACAGAATCATAATTTCAAGTAAATTGATTTTTTTTAAAAATGACTTTGTTGACTTTTTAATCGATATATAAACTACAAGAAGTACTAGAGATGATATCAATTGTTTTTGTTAAAGGTAGATAACCATTAAGAAATATGACATTTAAATCCTAAGGAATATCGTTATAAAACTGTTTTCCCCCCTGATAATTTTTTAAAATTTTGTATTATTATTTTTTATTTTTTAACTAAAAATTTTATTATTATTATTATTATGTATTTTTTTACTTCAGCTGCGTAGTCTATTGGGGGGGGGGATGGGCGGGTGGGGTAATGAGAGAAGCCAATAAAGAAATGCAAACCTAAACTAGAGAGTAAAATCTTGATTTTTTATTTTCTAGATGTTGTTCAAGATGTGAATAACCCGTCATTTGAAAACGTGAACAGTCGAGTATAGAAGAAACAACGAAACAAAAAGTTTAAACTTCAAATTACGGAACAAATAACAAAGAAGATTTTGGTCCCAATAAGTCCTCACCTGTCGGTCTCTCTGATTAAACGGCAGACTTAGCCACGGGATAGCCTGCGTGGACTCGGTGTATCCCTCGATATCCTTATCCCAGCTGATCTGAACGATCTCCAGGTTATCTTTGCCAGTCGGGCATACGCCTTTCAGGGATTCGTAGAAACTGAGAGGAGAAAAGGGAGTAACGTCTGTAATATCAGTCTTGTTTTGGTACTGTCTGTGTTACTGTGTGTAATATCAGTCTTGTATTGGTACTGTCTGTAATATCAGTCTTGTTTTGGTACTGTCTGTGTTACTGTGTGTAATATCAGTCTTGTATTGGTACTGTCTGTAATATCAGTCTTGTTTTGGTACTGTCTGTGTTACTGTGTGTAATATCAGTCTTGTATTGGTACTGTCTGTAATATCAGTCTTGTTTTGGTACTGTCTGTAATATCAGTCTTGTTTTGGTACTGTCTGTGTTACTGTCTGTTAAATCAGTCTGTGTTAGTAATGTCTGTAATATCAGCCTGTGTTGGTAATGTCTGTAATATCAGTATTGTTTTGATAGTGTCTGTAATATCATACTTAAATTTGTAATGCCTGTACCATTATATAAAAATTATCTTTTTGAACTCAACTATGAATCATCACATTAATCCTTGTGCTAAATTTCGCAATGCCATCAAATTAAAAATAAAAGAAAGATTAAGGCCCTAACAAAACAATTATTTTATCATTTGTATCATTTTATCTTGTGTATCATATGTCTGACTAGTTAAAGATACCTGAATGACATTACAATTGCCTTTGTAATTAACTCCAAACGTATTTGGGTGTTATTTAACGTTTGTACAAAAACTGGATGCTGTGTAACTTTGTACACGAGTTGGTTTGTTTTTTTAAAATTTTATTTTGCACACGGACCAACGAACTTTAGAGGAAACATTGTTTGGGTCAAGGGTTGTTTGGGTCTAGGGTTGTTTGGGTCTAGGGTTGTTTGGGTCTAGGGTTGTTTGGGTCTAGGGTTGCTTGGGTCTAGGGTTGTTTGGGTCTAGGGTTGTTTGGGTCTAGGGTTGTTTGGGTCTAGGGTTGTTTGGGTCTAGGGTTGTTTGGGTCAAGGGTTGTTTGGGTCTAGGGTTGTTTGGGTCTAGGGTTGTTTGGGTCTAGGGTTGTTTGGGTATAGGGTTGCTTGGGTCTAGGGTTGTTTGGGTCTAGGGTTGTTTGGGTCTAGGGTTGTTTGGGTCTAGGGTTGCTTGGGTCTAGGGTTGTTTGGGTCTAGGGTTGTTTGGGTCTAGGGTTGTTTGGGTCTAGGGTTGTTTGGGTCTAGGGTTGTTTGGGTCTAGGGTTGTTTGGGTCTAGGGTTGTTTGGGTCTAGGGTTGTTTGGGTCTAGGGTTGTTTGGGTCTAGGGTTGTTTGGGTCTAGGGTTGTTTGGGTCAAGGGTTGTTTGGGTCTAGGGTTGTTTGGGTCTAGGGTTGTTTGGGTCAAGGGTTGTTTGGCTCTAGGGTTGTTTGGGTCTAGGGTTGTTAGGGTCTAGGGTTGTTTGGGTCAAGGGTTGTTTGGGTCTAGGGTTGTTTGGGTCAAGGGTTGTTTGGGTCTAGGGTTGCTTGGGTCTAGGGTTGTTTGGGTCAAGGGTTGTTTGGGTCTAGGGTTGTTTGGGTCAAGGGTTGTTTGGGTCTAGGGTTGTTTGGGTCTAGGGCTGTTTGGGTCTAGGGTTGTTTGGGTCTAGGGTTGTTTGGGTCTAGGGTTGTTTGGGTCAAGGGTTGTTTGGGTCTAGGGTTGTTTGGGTCAAGGGTTGTTTGGGTCTAGGGCTGTTTGGGTCTAGGGCTGTTTGGGTCTAGGGTTGTTTGGGTCAAGGGTTGTTTGGGTCTAGGGCTGTCTGGGTCTAGGGTTGTTTGGGTCTAGGGTTGTTTGGGTCTAGGGTTGTTTGGGTCTAGGGTTGTTTGGGTCTAGGGTTGTTTGGGTCAAGGGTTGTTTGGGTCTAGGGTTGTTTGGGTCTAGGGTTGTTTGGGTCAAGGGTTGTTTGGGTCAAGGGTTGTTTGGGTCTAGGGTTGTTTGGGTCTAGGGTTGTTTGGGTCTAGGGTTGTTTGGGTCTAGGGTTGTTTGGGTCTAGGGTTGTTTGGGTCTAGGGTTGTTTGGGTCTAGGGTTGTTTGGGTCTAGGGTTGTATGGGTCAAGGGTTGTTTGGGTCTAGGGCTGTTTGGGTCAAGGGTTGTTTGGGTCTAGGGTTGTTTGGGTCTAGGGTTGTTTGGGTCAAGGGTTGTTTGGGTCTAGGGTTGTTTGGGTCTAGGGTTGTTTGGGTCTAGGGTTGTTTGGGTCTAGGGTTGTTTGGGTCTAGGGTTGTTTGGGTCTAGGGTTGTTTGGGTCAAGGGTTGTTTGGGTCTAGGGTTGTTTGGGTCTAGGGTTGTTTGGGTCAAGGGTTGTTTGGGTCTAGGGCTGTTTGGGTCTAGGGTTGTTTGGGTCTAGGGTTGTTTGGGTCAAGGGTTGTTTGGGTCAAGGGTTGTTTGGGTCTAGGGTTGTTTGGGTCTAGGGTTGTTTGGGTCTAGGGTTGTTTGGGTCTAGGGTTGTTTGGGTCTAGGGTTGTTTCTTTTCAGTGATCGCCCTGGCACTTGTTTATTAAGTGAGGAAAATATTTTTTATTTGGGCATTTTATAAAATCTGTCATCTAGGCGCCGTAGATTCACTTGGTCCAACAATGACGGCAGTAGACATTTGCTCAAACTATGATCACAGTAGATTCACTTATGACCAAGTCCGGGAAATTAAAGGACGAGGCGACTCACCTGCTGAGAGTGGGTGTGAACATACGACACGGAGGTGACCAGTTGGCCGAGAAGTAAAGTCCCAGAACTCGTTCTTTACCGCACAATGACCGCACCGGAACTGCCTGGCCCGTCGCCCTGGTAACCGTCTCCCCTAGCAACGACTCGAGCGTGTGCGCCATGCTGTCGGGGGATGACCGTGTGTCTCAGTTGACGTGTGCTCCTGATCAAATATCGTCTGCTGCTTCTAAGTGAAAACGATCTGGAAAAAAAAACCGAAACAGTTAACAATTTTACATTTATGCAAGACATTTGATTTCGTGATAAGACCGTTATATATAATATATCACAAATAACGGAATATATATGAAGTAGTTAATAGCTGTTCATGATACATATTTAGTTTCTTACTCACAACCACACGTTATAATATTACATTACTAGATACGAACCGCGGCGTAGCATACGCCGCAGACTTGCTCATCATAGATAGTGCAAAGAACGGGGGGGGGGAGCTGAGAGAACGGACACAAACCTCAGCACTGCGGTTGTTGATATCATATCTGCCCCCACCCTTTACTACCATCCCTTGCCAACCATAAACTGCGATTGGCCGATCCTAGCGAGGGTTAGTCGTGTTCGCAAAAAGGCATGAAGAGAACGGACAGAAACAAACATTTTTTAAAATATATATAAAAAAATGTTCCCGCAGTGGCTTGAACCCAGGAATTTCCGCGTGCAAGGCGGACGGGATAACCACTATACTACGAATCACAAGTTATTATGTGAAGGAACAACGCAGGTTGCCGCAAGAAAAATTGTTGCCCCCCTTTTCATCCCACTATGCTTGCTAACAGTGATCAGTCGACCACAGCGAGGGTCATTCGTCATGCTCATTTGCATACACGCTTTGGTGGGAAAAAAATATATATAAATATATATATATATAAGTGTGTGAAGCATTAATGAGTTAAAATGATTCAAGAGCTCTATTTAAAAAAAAATATAAAAAATTAACTCAAGCGCTGTTTAATAAGTTGTCTCTCTTGAAAGAAGGCGTGTCAAGTAAATATGTGACGTAAATTGACATTTGTTTAGGATTTAAGAGAAAATAAATGGAGAAATTAAAGCATGACGGAAATTCCTTTTTCCCCCCATCCAGAGTATAACATAAAACAAGGAAAACAAATGAATCAATCCTACTAGAAGTGTTATATCTTCTCAGATGAAACCGTCCGTCTCGGTGATGGCGCCATTTTGTAATCTTCATCCACGACATGCCCACACGCATAAAGTAGATAAGAATGTTTCATTTCTAATTGAATTGATATAACGTCATACCGTATCCCTATGGACTTATCCCAGCATGCCACTGTATGTTAATATCAATAGTTGCTACCCCAGTCCCCCACCCTCCCTACCCCCTCACCGGCCAACCTTTCGACGCCACGCGGTGACCCAGTGGCCAGGTTCCGACTTAATCTTGACGTAAACCAGAACAACATATTTCACCTGGACCATTATGGCGTCCGATGACAACCCCCTGCCCCCCTCCCCCGCAAACTAAAACACGTGCCAGTTTTCAATCTCTACTGGGGGGTGGGGGGGGCTTGAAATTTGCCAGGGAGTCTGTAAACTGTAAACTAATATTTTTGGTTTTGGCCATAAGACCACTTCAGACTATTTAACATGTTGACGTCTAAATTGGTCAATAAAAATTCCCCAAATCCTAGAAGCCTCGGGGCGCCAGCCCCCCCTACCCCTAGCTCACCACTTGACCCAAACCTCCAAACACAAACAACATAAAGAGCTTGTGTAAACAGTAGCGCCCCCCCCCGCCCCAACCATTCCCATCCTTCTATGGCGGATTAAGGGGGGGGGGCTAAACGGGCTAAAGCCAGAGGCCCCCGATGATTTAGGGGCCCCCAAATTTAGTATAATTTATAATAAAAATGGACAAATGTTTACACGAATCGCCGAAAATATGATACATTAAATAAATGAATAAAATCTTATCTATTATTATTAATGTGATCTCTATTCCGATACGATAGTATTAAAATAGTAATCGAAAAAACCTGATTTGATAGGCGCACAAAGAGAAATTATTAAAGAATATCAGTTATATATATCTTAAATTGACAATTTTTGTCTAGCTCTGGTGGTCTAATCGGATATATGTACGCTTTTGGTGCAAGTGGTCGCGGGATCGTTCCCCCGGTGGGGTGTGCCATTCTTTTTAAATTTGTACTTTTTAAATTGTGTTTTACAGTCAATTTTACTATACATCCTACCGGCAAACAGTTATTTCTTCATGTTCGGTTTATCATGAATAATCTATTTGACGGGATAGTTACAAGTTACAGTCTTATATAAGCTGCTGGATAGGGCCCCAGTTTGAATTGCAGCCAGGGGCCCCATGCAGTCTTAATCCGCCCCTGCCATCCTTGAGTAATGGACATTTATCAAAGTCTTTGGAACTCTCTAATTTTTTAATTTTTTCCTACTATTTATAAATAAAGCCATAATGAAGAAATTATCTGGAGATGTTTATCACTAGACCAATAAAAGCCACGTGAGCAGATAGCTATCGCTGTTAGAAAACAGGAGCTGTATAGATTGATGTGATGGTGTTTGGTGGGTCATGGGTGGGATATTATATAGGTGGGATGGTGGGTGTTTAGTGGGTTGGTGGGTGTTTAGGTGGGTGGTGGGTGTTTAGGTGGGTGTTTCATCACGTCACATCGACTTGTTCACCCTGTCACATCCACTTGTACACCCTGTCACATCCACTTTGTAAACCCGGTAATACATCCACTAGTTCACCCTGTCACACCCACTTGTTTACCCTGTCAAATCCGTTTGTTCACCCTGTCACATCAACTTGTTTACCCTGTCACAACCACTAGTTCACCCTGTCACATCCACTTGTTTACCCTGTCACATCCACTTGTTCACCCTGTCACATCCGTTTGTTCACCCTGTCACATCCACTTGTTTACCCTGTCACATCCGTTTGTTCACCCTGTCACATCCACTTGTTTACCCTGTCACAACCACTAGTTCACCCTGTCACATCCACTTGTTCACACTGTCACATCCACTTGTTCACCCTGTCACATCCACTTGTTCACCCTGTCACATCCACTTGTTCACACTGTCACACCCACTTGTACATCCTGTCACATCCACTTGTACACCCTGTCACATCCACTTGTACACCCTGTCACACCCACTTGTACACCCTGTCACATCCACTTGTACATCATGTCACATCCACTTGTACATCCTGTCACATCCACTTGTTACCCTGTCACATCCACTTGTACATCCTGCCACATCCACTTGTACATCCTGTCACATCCACTTGTACACCCTGTCACATCCACTTGTACACCCTGTCACATCCACTTGTACACCCTGTCACATCCACTTGTACACCCTGTCACACCCACTTGTACATCCTGTCACATCCACTTGTACACCCTGTCACATCCACTTGTACACCCTGTCACATCCACTTGTACACCCTGTCACATCCACTTGTACACCCTGTCACACCCACTTGTACACCCTGTCACATCCACTTGTACGTACATCATGTCACATCCACTTGTACATCCTGTCACATCCACTTGTTACCCTGTCACATCCACTTGTACATCCTGCCACATCCACTTGTTACCCTGTCACATCCACTTGTACATCCTGTCACATCCACTTGTACACCCTGTCACATCCACTTGTACACCCTGTCACACCCACTTGTACATCCTGTCACATCCGTTTGTTCACCCTGTCACATCCACTTGTTACCCTGTCACATTCACTTTTACATCCTGTCACACCCACTTGTACATCCTGTCACATCCACTTGTATACAATGTCACATCCACTTGTACACCCTGTCACATCCACTTGTTACCCTGTCACATCACTTGTACATCCTGTCACATACACTTGTACATCTTGTCACACCCACTTGTACATCCTGTCACATCCACTTGGACATCCTGTCACATCCACTTGTTACCCTGTCACATCCACTTGTACACCCTGTCACATCCACTTGTACATCCTGTCACATCCAATTGTACATCCTGTCACACCCACTTGTACATCCTGTCACATCCACATGTTACCCTGTCACATCCACTTGTTACCCTGTCACATCCACTTGTACACCCTGTCACATCCACTTGTACATCCTGTCACATCCATTGTACATCCCGTCACACCCACTTGTACATCCTGTCACGTCCATTGTACACCCTGTCACATCTACTTGTACACCCTGTCACATCCACTTGTACATCCTGTCACGTCCACTTGTACACCCTGTCACATCCACTTGTACATCCTTGCATGTGTGTAGACATGTGTTAAGGTGAAACTAGGAGGGGCGGGTTTACACACTCACCTAATAGAAATTGATGAAGATAACGAATTTCAGAGTGGAGAGGCGCGTACAAAAAAAACAATCCGCCCCTGATGTTGCATAAGTGACCCCCACCACAGCCAGTCCGATGTATCAGTGAGTCTAAATTTATGTCAACAAGACTGTCTCCCTGGTCGAGAGTCGGAATTGTGGAGGTATTATTCTTACAGCAGATCGTGTTAGCATGTTGTGTGTTAGCATGTTGTGTGTTAGCATGTTGTGTGTTAGCATGTTGTGTGTTACCATGTTGTGTGTTAGCATGTTTTGTGTTACCATGTTGTGTGTTACCATGTTGTGTGTTACCATGTTGTGTGTTACCATGTTGTGTGTTCGGTATGAGTATGTGTTCAAAGATTATTTGTATCGGCGGTGTTAGTAGGTTGTGTCTATAAGTTTTTAGTAGGTTGTGTGTACAAGTTGTTAGTAGGTTGTGTGTACAAGTTGTTAGTAGGTTGTGTGTACAAGTTGTTAGTAGGTTGTGTGTACAAGTTGTTAGTAGGTTGTGTCTATAAGTTGTTAGTAGGTTGTGTGTACAAGTTGTTAGTAGGTTGTGTGTACAAGTTGTTAGTAGGTTGTGTGTACAAGTTGTTAGTAGGTTGTGTGTACAAGTTGTTAGTAGGTTGTGTGTACAAGTTGTTAGTAGGTTGTGTGTACAAGTTGTTAGTAGGTTGTGTGTACAAGTTGTTAGTAGGTTGTGTCTATAAGTTGTTAGTAGGTTGTGTCTATAAGTTGTTAGTAGGTTGTGTGTACAAGTTGTTAGTAGGTTGTGTGTACAAGTTGTTAGTAGGTTGTGTGTACAAGTTGTTAGTAGGTTGTGTGTACAAGTTGTTAGTAGGTTGTGTGTACACGTTGTTAGTAGGTTGTGTGTACAAGTTGTTAGTAGGTTGTGTCTATAAGTTTTTAGTAGGTTGTGTGTACAAGTTGTTAGTAGGTTGTGTGTACAAGTTGTTAGTAGGTTGTGTGTACAAGTTGTTAGTAGGTTGTGTGTACAAGTTGTTAGTAGGTTGTGTGTACAAGTTGTTAGTAGGTTGTGTGTACAAGTTGTTAGTAGGTTGTGTGTACAAGTTGTTAGTAGGTTGTGTGTACAAGTTGTTAGTAGGTTGTGTCTATAAGTTGTTAGTAGGTTGTGTGTACAAGTTGTTAGTAGGTTGTGTGTACAAGTTGTTAGTAGGTTGTGTGTACAAGTTGTTAGTAGGTTGTGTGTACACGTTGTTAGTAGGTTGTGTGTACAAGGTGTTAGTAGGTTGTGTCTATAAGTTGTTAGTAGGTTGTGTGTACAAGTTGTTAGTAGGTTTTGTGTACAAGTTGTTAGTAGGTTGTGTCTATAAGTTTTTAGTAGGTTGTGTGTACAAGTTGTTAGTAGGTTGTGTGTACAAGTTGTTAGTAGGTTGTGTGTACAAATTGTTAGTAGGTTGTGTGTACAAGTTGTTAGTAGGTTGTGTGTACAAGTTGTTAGTAGGTTGTGTCTATAAGTTGTTAGTAGGTTGTGTGTACAAGTTGTTAGTAGGGTGTGTGTACAAGTTGTTAGTAGGTTGTGTGTACAAGTTGTTAGTAGGTTGTGTGTACAAGTTGTTAGTAGGTTGTGTGTACAAGTTGTTAGTAGGTTGTGTGTACAAGTTGTTAGTAGGTTGTGTGTACACGTTGTTAGTAGGTTTTGTGTACAAGTTGTTAGTAGGTTTTGTGTACAAGTTGTTAGTAGGTTGTGTGTACAAGTTGTTAGTACGTTTTGTGTACAAGTTGTTATAGGTGAATGTCTTAGCAGACTGTGTACAGATTGTGTGTACAGCACTATGACAATTTTTCGTATTTTGCCAAACTTTGGCATGCTATAAAAAGTTTATTTATTGACCAATTTTGATGAAATAAAAAGTGTTCTTCAAGTTTTTTAAAGCTCTAATTGATACAGCTATCAAAAATGAGCTATCTCTAATTTGAAATTTTAGTTTGGGATACCTAATGTCAGCCTAGTCATTACAAAAATGTGAAACGCTTCTTCTAAAAATCCGTGGGAGTGAGTGCATTTAGCTTAAACCGATAATCTCAGTGTCATGAACACACCATGTAAGTAACCGTGTGAAACAAAATTAACAAATGTTGAAGTGGGAAGTCTCGCTAGTTTAACATAATGATATCTGCAGCAACAAAGAAGTAATCGGTGGAAATGGATGACGCCATATCCTAGTATTTCTATAAGATACTCTCTGGCCCCAGATGATTATATCCCACGGAGACTTTCCTCGTTGTATCCAGGCCCGAGTGACTCACACCTTCATTGTGACTGTGACAGCACATGGTTGTGTGTGCCCCACACCTGCCTGGTGGACTGATCAGTCAAGTGTGGCGGGTTGATTGAAAAACAAACATTGCGCATAATGTCTTATTTATACATCTTAAAAATGGAGCACAATAATTCCAGGTGTAAAAGCACACACGCTTTAAAATTACTTGATACAAAAGTGTTGGTGTTGTGTGTCGCTAAGACTGAGATGCCTCTAAAATATTGATCGTAGTATGGATTATGAATGTGTGAATAATCTATGTTATATCTCTGTGATAGCTCACATATTTATAGGAGAGTTAATTCAAAATAAACCATTCACTGTCATGCAATAAAATTGTCATAAAATCTCATGTGGAGAAAGTGCACGAGGAATACAGATGACCTATAATAGTCGTAACACTTCTTACTTACAGTCTTCTCTATGAAGTTTTAACATAGATCTTAACAACATAAACTGTTGTCAATTGGCAAAGTCTTTAACAATAATAGGATATTTTCTCAAACAAAAAGTATTTAACTTTTTAAAATTTATTTGGCCATTAAAAAAAGTTGGAGTAAAACTCTCACGTGTTTTCAATTAAATGTTTTTTTAGCGTAACTACATGCTTCACACTGACATGACATTAAAATGTAGGTCTCTTACTTGACATTAACATATAGGTCTCTGACCTGACATTAACACCTATGTCCATGACCTAACATTAATGCATGGCTCTGGGGCCAGAGAGCATGGCTCTTTGTCGCTCTTTGTGGCTCTTTGACAATGTAATTTCTATAGATAAAAATAAAAACGTATGGTTCTTTATTAACCAAAACAATTAAAAAAAAATGGAACCTACAAAAATAACCACACTAAAAGGCCCACATAATAAAACCTATAATGATAATGAAACCAAAGCTAACAATGTGACAAGGAAGTTTTAATAAATGTATCTAAAAAGAAGAAATAGGTAACATAACTGTAGACGACATATGTATAACTATACAAACTCTCCTAAAAAATTAAAAATAAACGAAGCTTCTTGCCCAGATGAATTGCCTGCAAATTTATTAAAAGAGCTAAGCAATGAACTGTCCCCAATCCTTGTAGTTCTTTTTAAGCCTCTCTTAACCAGGGTAAAGTGCCCCATGATTGAAAATTACCTAACGTAACTCCACTCTTTAAGAAAGATGAGAGAACAGACCCTGGTAATTACAGACCTGTATCACTTACTAGTATCACCTGTAAATTACTAGAACACATACTATATAGTATAACAGAATAGTTAACCACCTAGACAAATATAATGTTATATGCCCACATCAACACGGCTTTAGCAGAAACAGATTATCACATCGTCAAAAAGGAAGAAAAAACTTCAACAAAATAACTCACTGTCACTCTTAGAAAACTATGTAACAATTATAACAATAGAAGTAGAAGTGATACCTTTCACTCCCAAGGGTATGAGGTATCACAACTTGGACTCCATGCCTTCTATTAAATTATCTCCAATGTCAAATGTAAACTCCGTCAGAAAAACGAACTATAAACAAATACGGTCACATTTGTTCTTGAAACCTGACAGGAATGGGCCCCCACTGAGGTGAACAGACTGACGCGCTCGGGCTTTAGACTTTAGTATCCCAGGACCTGACCGGTCAAGTAAGCACACAGCACGGGTGTCAACAACACGGCGAGCTCTCATGTCAGGTCGCAGGCAGGTTAATCGGCTTAGCTCCCCGTGCCCCCCCCAACCACCCCACTCCTGGACCAACAAGCCGACCCAGTTATTAGCGCAGTGATCAAATAATAAACTCTAATGGTGTTTATTGGCAGAGGGGCTAGATATGTCTGTGAATGTTTAAATAGTAAAATTAAAAAAAAACAACGTAAAAAAGCAAGTTTTGACTATAAATCCTTTATGTACGAGAGAGACGTAACTAAAAGAATGTTCATTATAATTGTAATACGCAGCGCAAGACCATCCAAAAAAATACAAATTGCAGTTGTGTCGTAAAACATGTTTAATATAATGCGCACCGATAAGAAATATGTTTATAAAAAGTGTTGTCAATAAAATACGCACCTTATTGCGCGACAGAAAGGTTGTTCAATATAATACGCACCGCGACACTCTATCTCAAAAAAATAACATGATACATAGGAATAAATAAAATAATCTAAAAATTCAATAATTTAATGACGGTACATGCGATCGATCTGAAATTTTGATACATAGTTTTTATAATCGGCACGAAAACATCCTGCTAAATTTCAGCTCGCTAGCTTACGAGGAAGTGGGTTAAAATCGATCCACAGTTTTGGCGACAAGGGCGCAAGCAAGCAACCAGACACCACGAGTTAATATAAAGGATTTTTAAAAATTACGTTACTTCCTAAACAGTGAAGACCTGATCAAATATAATGTTTTTAACATTATTAAAATATTATTTTAACTTCTACCATAATGTCTAACATACTTACGTTGTGCTCGCGGAATAAATCCTTTGATATCAGTCCTTGTTCTTTATTTAATTGTCAGTATTATTTTGAAACATTTTTTCAAAGTCGTTTATAGTGCTGTTTATAGAAAGACGTCCTTTTGTGTCATAATGAGGATTGTCCCTAATTATTTTAATGAGAACCATTCAGTGATATGTTATAATTCTAATACATTCGAATTTATTAAATAAATTATTTTGTTTCCAGCTGAAGGCTCATTCAGTTTCTTCCTTCTACACTGGGGGAAACATAACGTAATCGAGTTTTGATGTGATCGTCAAGTGGTAGATAGAAGAACCGAGGCCAACACGAGCTTGGGAAATACCTGAGTCACTTGGATGTTGTGTCGTCTCGTGCTCTCGTCATATCTCACATGTTAACAAAGGCAGGCGAAAACAACAAACCCGGTTACTATTTTTAGATGAACCCTATGGAACTCTGATGCGGTTGGAAAGTGTGTGTTAATGACGAGCCCCAAACTCCCCATACGAGGAAACCAGATGAATGAACAAGGAATGGTGCAGGAGGATCTTTTTTTCTTGTTCTTCAAGTGTGTGTGTGTAGTGGGGGAGGGGGGGGTATACAAGCCATGATTAATGTGTGCCTCAACGACAGTTCTCTCCATTATTAATTACCAATGGAGATCGGTGTGTGGCGCACCTGTCAGTGCTGAGTACTGTGTGCAGTGAGGCGTGATAACAACAGCAGGACTGACATACCTCCTTGGCGTAACTAGGGGACATTTGTACTGACATACCTCCTGGGCGTAACTAGGGGACATTTGTACTGACATACCTCCTAGGCGTAACTAGGGGACATTTGTACTGACATACCTTATGGGCGTAACTAGTGGACATTTGTACTGACATACCTTCTGGGGGGAATTTGTACTGACATACCTTCTGGGGGACATTTGTACTGACATACCTCCTGGGCGTAACTAGGGGACATTTGTACTGACATACCTCCTGGGCGTAACTAGGGGAAATGTGTACTGACATACCTCCTGAGCGTAACTAGGG
>CALYLW010002527.1:0-43289 GCA_944989445.1 Ampullaceana balthica
AACATTAACATCCGATTTTTAAGTATGTAACACACTTTTTCTATAGAAAGTTTTATTATTATTATTTTAAAAAAAATAATTATCATCTTTTAGTTCCTATTGTGTATATCCCCATTGCATCAGTCCTGGACATTTTTCAACAAAGCCTGCCTTTAAAATAGGTTAAGCAAATGAAACATGAAAAACAATTATAAGAAAACTAATTGTATCTTAAATTAAAGGTTGACATTTTCAACTGTCTATTGACACGTATTTTCACATAACTTTCTGACCATAGTATGACACTCTTATCTCAGCTCTAATGTTGATATTTATTCACTAATTATTATTATTATTATTATTGGCTAGTTTTTAAACAGAATTATAAAAGAACAAAATATACTTTTAAGATAATTTTTTCTACTTGACTTGTTTAATTAATTTATATTATATACAAATGTGTATTTGTAACCATAGTGATTTATTTGTGGATTTATGCGTCATGAAAATGTGGAGGGGAGGAGATTCAGTTAAATATTATTATGAAAATAAACATGTACAAAGAAATATAAAATCAACAATATGGGGGTAAAATAAGAATTTCTTTTTGGACCTGTAAAGAAGAGAAATAATTCATTTTGTTAAAAAACTTTGTGTTATCATCTCGGAGGTCAATAAAATTGTAATTCCGGTCAGCGTCGCACCACAAAGCTATTGTTTAGAAGGTGTTATGCAGTGTTTAGGCTTTACATTTAATTATACTTTTACTTAGTGGTACGCCACTTAACTTCGATCCCCACAATAAGGGACACAATGTCAATGAAATATCACGATTTTCCTATTCGGCGATATTCACAGTCACACAAAAAGTTAAATCAAAACCATGTAACTTGTTGATGCTATTTCTAGAATGTAGTTGTTTGAAGAAATTTGTAACATATAAGTACATAGAAAATGTGTAAACTTTTTCATTCTACTGTTTAGTGACCCAAAATAATACCAACGCAATTTGTACCAGTCCTCAACTATGATGGCTCTGGTAATACAAACATGTTAACAAACTGTTGCGGTTACCCATATTTTACTTTAAACTGTATGGTTTTGGTCACAGAGAGAAACTGTTTACTTTACAATAACCATAAAAGTGGATCACGAATGTTTGCTAGAGAGACAGCAAGTATCTTCTTTACGATGGAATATCAAACGGCAGTTTCAATTATTGTACTCATTTTAAGCGTTGCTTATGTTCTTGGACTTATTTCTATGTCCCCAAACACGTAAATTATATGTTTTTCCTGAAGGTTCTAAAAGTCAACTGGTATGTATAGAATATTGTACGTAAATCAAATTTCCCGTTTACATTCAACATAAAACATAACATTAAAACTACATCTTAAATGAGATGTTGACATTTATCTATCATTACATCTAGAATAATTCTGTTTTTTTCATTGAAACTGCTTCCTCCAAGTTTGTAATGTTTCTAATATAGCAATGTTATGTGTATCATGTTGACGTACACACTTTCTAATATAATTAGTTAAAAGTTAAAAGTGTTAGAGATTATAACAGAATAGGGAACTGCTTCATTTAACTCAAAGAATTAGGAGATAGACCAAAATCTTACTACCGGGTAGGGAAAATCTTTCTTTGTTTATTCAACAATTAATTAATAGACCATCATCTAACTACCAGGTTGTGACCTATGTCATTTAACTTTACCAATTATAACACAGATCGAAGTCTTACTATCACAGTAGAAAGTTGATTAATTTAAATAAACACAAAAACTTAGGAAGCAAGATTCCAAAAAGAAAACAAGTTATATATATATTAATAAAATCAAAATCAAAGTATAACATAGAATTCTTGTAGATAAAACACTATAATTTTGTGTCATCTGATATTTATTATTACTTACTTATAAACTAGAACTGGTGTTTGAGAATATTACTTCTTAGAGCAAATGTATAAATATTTTTTTTAAATAACGGAAAGTATGAAATTTGCATGTGTCATTTTGATCTAAAAGCATCTGTCTTTCTCCTGACAAGACATGACATTGCCTTCAGTCTATCTCCTGACAAGTCGTGACATTGCCATCAGTCTATCTCCTGACAAAACGTGACATTGCCATCAGTCTATCTCCTGACAAGACGTGACATAGCAATCAATGAATTCAGTTTTATTCGTGCACCTATGTTTGATGACGTAATGTTGAACATATAAGTGTATTATATATTTTTTAAAAATATTACATTTGAACTAAATATGATAGAAGCATGATACAAAAACTAAATATGATAAAAGCATGATACAAAAACTGATGAAATTTAAGTCGCGATGGTCTCGGGATCCTTAAGGAGGTTGGAAACCAAAAATCTTCGAGTTAAGGAGATCTAAAATATATTAGTCTTATGGAATTTGGCCGCGGCCTAACAATGGATTCGAGATATGGAGGTTTACGAGTTAGGGAAGCTTTACTTAGCGAGGTCCGACTGTATATGTATTTGACAGTTTTAGAGGTAGTACTTTACTTTAATACAAGACAAAATACCAACAAGTTATTACACGCGTTAATTAGACACAACAAATGTACACCATATTAAATAGAATTAAAATGTATTTGTGTTGTAACATCTGACGTGCATTAAAATTGTATTTCCCTGATTGCTCTGCACTACAAAGCACCGGTATTAATATATATAATGACATTGTGCATAAGACAACTTAGATAGCAAGATAAATGAGACGATCTAATTATATGTAAATTCTTTTATCACATTTTAAAAAAAAAGTATGTCTCTGGTACATACTTATAATGATTTGTCTAACTAAAATTGCATATTTATGTAACTTAAATTTATATATAGATATTTATATTTTTAATAAGAATATTTACTTTTAAAATTGGAATCATTTAAAATTACGGAAAATATCATTTACATATTATTTACTGTTAAAGATGTTCTGATGTTTAGTCATTTACACTGCCATCCCTGGTTCCCTACATTTTGATTTCTAAATATTAAAGAAGCACGCTACTTTCCTTCGCTCCCTTTAATGAGGGATACTATGCAAATGACTTGATTGGTGTCTTTTAACCCTGATATACTCGTGGATTTAAAAAAAGCTATCGTCCCTAGTAAGCCTGTCAACGGGTACCCGTTGCCATGTGATTACCAGTGAAGTAATGTTCCACCCGGGTAACCGTGTAAATGTGAATTCAGTGTCTTTATTAACGGAGGCCAAACTTCGGCTTTTTTGTGTTTACATTGCGGCTCGCGAAACAATTTATCAAATGAAAATTTGAGAATTGATGAAATGCTTGGAGCCACAATATGTCATTAAGTATCGTGCGACAACAACGGCGCAGATAAAGGAGATATATTGCAGTGGAGTAATGCACATGAAGACTTAACTGTCAAGGGCGAATTTTGTTGCGTTCACCACAGATATTTAGACGTCATTTCATAATATTGCATTCATGTGTATGACCGTACACTGGCTGACCACTGACTGGCGTCGGCTGTTATACAAACGAGAGAGGTGGGTGAGAAAATATCAGCATTCGCCTGGCCGATGTAGCTACTGAGTGGGGCATCGGAGATGAGACAATAGCAGTGAGTGTTGATGATAATGGATCCAATATAAATTTGGCAATTAATATGTTGGATTCATGGCCAGCTAAGCGTTGCTTTGCACACACACACACTGCAGTTAGCCATCAAACCTTGACTTAGCGTGAAGGCCATCAACAAAATCTTGGGTGCCGCCTTTCGTTTGGCTGACTTTTTCAAGCGCAGTACCATGACCACTGAGACATTGCGCAGAAAACAAGCTGCACTGGGTGGGGGTGGGGGTGGATGTTATTCAATCCTCCCTGCAGAAAGTTGGCGAAGAAAATTGCAAGATCCTGGAAGTAATTGTTGACTGCCCTACTCGATGGAACTCGTCACTAGATGTGCTGGAGAGGCTGGTGAAGCTGCTGTGGGCTATTGGGGCAGTGCTGTCTGATACAACAGTTACCGCAAAAAATCATGCATCATCGATGACCGATGAAACTGGTGTCTTGCAGAAGTTCTGATTACATTTCTTAAACCACTGAAGCGTGTCACTGTCTTGTCGTCCGGACAGAGTCACCCATCTCTGTCCTCCGTCTTCCCGCTTCTGTTTATTATCATGAAAAACATAGAAGTGCATGTAGCTGACGAGCCTGCAGCTGTTAAAGAGTGACGTCAAGTTATTTTTAAAGAGTGATGTCAAGTTATTGTTAAAGAGTGACGTCAAGTCATTGTTAAAGAGTGACATCAAGTTATTGTTCAAGAGTGACGTCAAGTTATTGTTAAAGAGTGACGTCAAGTTATTGTTAAAGAGTGACGTCAAGTTATTGTTAAAGAGTGACGTCAAGTTATTGTTAAAGAGTGACGTCAAGTTATTGTTAAAGAGTGCCGTCATGTTATTGTTAAAGAATCGAAACGACGTTACTATCTGGTCCGGCCGGTTATGCTACGTCAAATACAGCGAAGGCTTCTGTATTTGACCCTCACACACACACACACAAACACATACTCAAACACACACACGCAAACATTTATATATACACACACATTTATATATACACATACACACATTTATATATACTCACACACATTTATATACACACACACACACACATTTATATATAAACACACACATTTATATATACACATACACACATTTATATATACACACATACACATTTATATATACACATACACACATTTATATATACACATACACACATTTATATATACACATACACACATTTATATATACACATACACACATTTATATATACACATACACACATTTATATATACACATACACACATTTATATATACACACACACACATTTATATATACACACACACACACACACATTTATATACATAGACAAACACAATTTCAACTTTATCTCATTTCGTCTTAAGAAGCTTTTATTTTGCCACGCAGAATTGCTTCCAGTCAGATAAAAATTTTAAGAAAAAAGCCAACGTTAGAATAATCACAGTAAGAAGTACACGTTCTTTTACCTGTATAATAATCAAAGTAAGAAGTACACGTTCTTTTACCTGTATAATAATCAAAGTAAGAAGTCCACGTTCTTTTACCTGTATAATAATCACAGTAAGAAGTACACGTTCTTTTACCTGTATAATAATCAAAGTAAGAAGTCCACGTTCTTTTACCTGTATAATAATCACAGTAAGAAGTACACATTCTTTTACCTGTATAATAATCAAAGTAAGAAGTACACGTTATTTTACCGGTATAATAATCACAGTAAGAAGTCCACGTTCTTTTACCTGTATAATAATCACAGTAAGAAGTACACGTTCTTTTACCTGTATAATAATCGCAGTAAGAAGTACACGTTCTTTTACCTGTATTATGAGTTACATATTTTACAAGTCTAACTGACAAACATTAATCGGTATTAAATTTTTGTGTACACCATTTCTGTACAATATTTGAATAAATTAATAAACTTAAAGTCCTAAAGGAAATGAACAACAGGTATTTCACCCGTAACTTTAAATAAAGAGACTATCCTCGTGTCAACACATTCTAGTGAAATTCCATTTGAATGCCACACTAGATGGCTGATTGGTAACATTCTTCTCTTTACATAAGTTTTGTGGTCGTATAATTAAAAAAATCATTTCAAATCATTTTAAAAGACTGAATTTAATATAGAAATATAAACTAACTCATGCGATCTGCGGATTAATGAATATATATATTTACGCTCAATGCTTGCTAGCTTAGATATTGATAGACTAAGTTTAAACTGATCACCCTAGTCTTATAGTCATGGCGAACAACGAGATAATCGATTTCACCTACGATTTAACGTTCCTGTCTCATTTTAAACTTTTAAATTTTCATAAATTTGGAACTAAAGGTCTCTTCTGACTGTAAATTTCAAATTTTAAATTCATTTTCTACTTTTTAGTGCATTTCTATTATAAGACTAGTTTTTAAAAAAGTGTTTTTTATATATTTTTATTTTCTACTTTTTAGTCTACACAATCTCTCTCTTTTCATCCTCCTCCGTTGTTGTTGTTGAGATAGATTGTGTAGACTAAAAAGTAGGCATATAAAAATATATAAAAACACTTTTTTATAAAAAATAGTCTTATAATAGAAATGCACTAAAAAGTAGAAAATGAATTTAAAATTTGAAATTTACAGTCAGAAGAGACCTTTAGTTCCAAATTTATGAAAATTTAAAAGTTTAAAATGAGACAGGAACGTTAAATCGTAGGTGAAATCGATTATCTCGTTGTTCGCCATGACTATAAGACTAGGGTGATCAGTTTAAACTTAGTCTATCAATATCTAAGCTAGCAAGCATTGAGCGTAAATATATATATTCATTAATCCGCAGATCGCATGAGTTAGTTTATATTTCTATATTAAATTCAGTCTTTTAAAATGATTTGAAATGATTTTTTTAATTATACGACCACAAAACTTATGTAAAGAGAAGAATGTTACCAATCAGCCATCTAGTGTGGCATTCAAATGGAATTTCACTAGAATGTGTTGACACGAGGATAGTCTCTTTATTTAAAGTTACGGGTGAAATACCTGTTGTTCATTTCCTTTAGGACTTTAAGTTTATTAATTTATTCAAATATTGTACAGAAATGGTGTACACAAAAATTTAATACCGATTAATGTTTGTCAGTTAGACTTGTAAAATATGTAACTCATAATACAGGTAAAAGAACGTGTACTTCTTACTGCGATTATTATACAGGTAAAAGAACGTGTACTTCTTACTGTGATTATTATACAGGTAAAAGAACGTGGACTTCTTACTGTGATTATTATACCGGTAAAATAACGTGTACTTCTTACTTTGATTATTATACAGGTAAAAGAATGTGTACTTCTTACTGTGATTATTATACAGGTAAAAGAACGTGGACTTCTTACTTTGATTATTATACAGGTAAAAGAACGTGTACTTCTTACTGTGATTATTATACAGGTAAAAGAACGTGGACTTCTTACTTTGATTATTATACAGGTAAAAGAACGTGTACTTCTTACTTTGATTATTATACAGGTAAAAGAACGTGTACTTCTTACTGTGATTATTCTAACGTTGGCTTTTTTCTTAAAATTTTTATCTGACTGGAAGCAATTCTGCGTGGCAAAATAAAAGCTTCTTAAGACGAAATGAGATAAAGTTGAAATTGTGTTTGTCTATGTATATAAATGTGTGTGTGTGTGTGTGTATATATAAATGTGTGTGTGTGTATATATAAATGTGTGTATGTGTATATATAAATGTGTGTATGTGTATATATAAATGTGTGTATGTGTATATATAAATGTGTGTATGTGTATATATAAATGTGTGTATGTGTATATATAAATGTGTGTATGTGTATATATAAATGTGTATGTGTGTATATATAAATGTGTGTATGTGTATATATAAATGTGTGTGTTTATATATAAATGTGTGTGTGTGTGTGTATATAAATGTGTGTGAGTATATATAAATGTGTGTATGTGTATATATAAATGTGTGTGTATATATAAATGTTTGCGTGTGTGTGTTTGAGTATGTGTTTGTGTGTGTGTGTGTGAGGGTCAAATACAGAAGCCCTTCGCTGTATTTGACGTAGCATAACGGCCGGACCAGATAGTAACGTCGTTTCGATTCTTTAACAATAACATGACGGCACTCTTTAAACAATAACTTGACGTCACTCTTTAACAATAACTTGACGTCACTCTTTAACAATAACTTGACGTCACTCTTTAACAATAACTTGACGTCACTCTTTAACAATAACTTGACGTCACTCTTGAACAATAACTTGATGTCACTCTTTAACAATGACTTGACGTCACTCTTTAACAATAACTTGACATCACTCTTTAAAAATAACTTGACGTCACTCTTTAACAGCTGCAGGCTCGTCAGCTACATGCACTTCTATGTTTTTCATGATAATAAACAGAAGCGGGGAAGACGGAGGACAGAGATGGGTGACTCTGTCCGGACGACAAGACAGTGACACGCTTCAGTGGTTTAAGAAATGTAATCAGAACTTCTGCAAGACACCAGTTTCATCGGTCATCGATGATGCATGATTTTTTGCGGTAACTGTTGTATCAGACAGCACTGCCCCAATAGCCCACAGCAGCTTCACCAGCCTCTCCAGCACATCTAGTGACGAGTTCCATCGAGTAGGGCAGTCAACAATTACTTCCAGGATCTTGCAATTTTCTTCGCCAACTTTCTGCAGGGAGGATTGAATAACATCCACCCCCACCCCCACCCAGTGCAGCTTGTTTTCTGCGCAATGTCTCAGTGGTCATGGTACTGCGCTTGAAAAAGTCAGCCAAACGAAAGGCGGCACCCAAGATTTTGTTGATGGCCTTCACGCTAAGTCAAGGTTTGATGGCTAACTGCAGTGTGTGTGTGTGCAAAGCAACGCTTAGCTGGCCATGAATCCAACATATTTAATTGCCAAATTTATATTGGATCCATTATCATCAACACTCACTGCTATTGTCTCATCTCCGATGCCCCACTCAGTAGCTACATCGGCCAGGCGAATGCTGATATTTTCTCACCCACCTCTCTCGTTTGTATAACAGCCGACGCCAGTCAGTGGTCAGCCAGTGTACGGTCATACACATGAATGCAATATTATGAAATGACGTCTAAATATCTGTGGTGAACGCAACAAAATTCGCCCTTGACAGTTAAGTCTTCATGTGCATTACTCCACTGCAATATATCTCCTTTATCTGCGCCGTTGTTGTCGCACGATACTTAATGACATATTGTGGCTCCAAGCATTTCATCAATTCTCAAATTTTCATTTGATAAATTGTTTCGCGAGCCGCAATGTAAACACAAAAAAGCCGAAGTTTGGCCTCCGTTAATAAAGACATTGAATTCACATTTACACGGTTACCCGGGTGGAACATTACTACACGGGTAATCACATGGCAACGGGTACCCGTTGACAGGCTTACTAGGGACGATAGCTTTTTTTAAATCCACGAGTATATCAGGGTTAAAAGACACCAATCAAGTCATTTGCATAGTATCCCTCATTATAGGGAGCGAAGGAAAGTAGCGTGCTTCTTTAATATTTAGAAATCAAATGTAGAGCTTTAAGAATGGCGGTGTAAATGACTAAACATCAGAACATCTTTAATAGTAAATAATATGTAATTGATAGTTTCCGTAATTTTGAATGATTCCAATTTTAAAAGTAAATATTCTTATTAAAAATATAAATATCTATATATAGATTTAAGTTACACAAATATGCAATTTTAGTTAGACAAATCATTATAAGTATGTACCAGAGACATACTTTTTTTTTAAAATGTGATAAAAGAATTTACATATCATTAGATCGTCTCATTTATCTTGCTATCTAAGTTGTCTTATGCACAATGTCATTAAATATATGAATATCAGTGCTTTGTAGTGCAGAGCAGTCAGTGAAATACAATTTTAATGCACGTCAGATGTTACAATACAAATACATTTTAATTCTATTTAATATGGTGTACATTTGTTGTGTCTAATTAACGCGTGTAATAACTTGTTGGTATTTTGTCTTGTATTAAAGTAAAATACTACCTCTAAAACTGTCAAATACATATACAGTCGGACCTCGCTAAGTCGAGCTTCCCTAACTCGTAAACCTCCATATCTCGAATCCATTGTTAGGCCGTGGCCAAATTCCATAAGACTAATATATTTTAGATCTCCTTAACTCGAAGATTTTTGGTTTCCAACCTCCTTAAGGATCCCGAGACCATCGCGACTTAAATTTCATCAGTTTTTGTATCATGCTTTTATCATATTTAGTTTTTGTATCATGCTTCTATCATATTTAGTTCAAATGTAATATTTTTTAAAAATATATAATACACTTATATGTTCAACATTACGTCATCAAACATAGGTGCAAGAATAAAACTGAATTCATTGATTGCTATGTCACGTCTTGTCAGGAGATAGACTGATGGCAATGTCACGTTTTGTCAGGAGATAGACTGATGGCAATGTCACGACTTGTCAGGAGATAGACTGAAGGCAATGTCATGTCTTGTCAGGAGAAAGACAGATGCTTTTAGATCAAAATGACACATGCAAATTTCATACTTTCCGTTATTTAAAAAAAATATTTATACATTTGCTCTAAGAAGTAATATTCTCAAACACCAGTTCTAGTTTATAAGTAAGTAATAATAAATATCAGATGACACAAAATTATAGTGTTTTATCTACAAGAATTCTATGTTATACTTTGATTTTGATTTTATTAATATATATATATATAACTTGTTTTCTTTTTGGAATCTTGCTTCCTAAGTTTTTGTGTTTATTTAAATTAATCAACTTTCTACTGTGATAGTAAGACTTCGATCTGTGTTATAATTGGTAAAGTTAAATGACATAGGTCACAACCTGGTAGTTAGATCATGGTCTATTAATTAAATGTTGAATAAATAAATAAAGATTTTCCCTACCCGGTAGTAAGATTTTGGTCTATCTACTAATTGTTTGAGTTAAATGAAGCAGTTCCCTATCCTGTTATAATCTCTAACACTTTAAACTTTTAACTAATTATATTAGAAAGTTTGTACGTCAACATGATACACATAACATTGCTATGTTAGACACATTACAAACTTGGAGGAAGCAGTTTCAATGAAAAAAACAGATGTAATGATAGATAAATGTCAACATCTCATTTAAGATGTAGTTTTAATGTTATGTTTTATGTTGAATGTAAACGGGAAATTTGATTTACGTACAATATTCTATACATGCCAGTTGACTTTTAGAACCTTCAGGAAAAAAATATAATTTACGTGTTTGGAGACATAGAAATAAGTCCAAGAGCATAAGCAACGCTTAAAATGAGTACAATAATTGAAACTGCCGTTTGATATTCCATCGTAAAGAAGGTACTTGCTGTCTCTCTAGCAAACATTCGTGATCCACTTTTATGGTTATTGTAAAGTAAACAGTTTCTCTCTGTGACCAAAACCATACAGTTTAAAGTAAAATATGGGTAACTGTGACCGTTTGTTAACAAATTTGTATTACCAGAGCCATCATAGTTGAGGACTGGTACAAATTGCGTTGGTATTATTTTGGGTCACTAAACAGTAGAATGTAAAAGTTTACACATTTTCTATGTACTTATATGTTACAAATTTCTTCAAACAACTACATTCTAGAAATAGCATCAACAAGTTACATGGTTTTGATTTTACTTTTTGTGTGACTGTGAATATCGCGGAATAGGAAAATCGTGATATTTCATTGACATTGTGTCCCTTATTGTGGCGTACCACTAAGTAAAAGTATAATTAAATGTAAAGCCTAAACACTGCATAACGCCTTCTAAACAATAGCTTTGTGGTGCGACGCTGACCGGAATTACAATTTTATTGACCTCCGAGATGATAACACAAAGTTTTTTAACAAAATGAATTATTTCTCTTCTTTACAGGTCCAAAAAGAAATTCTTATTTTACCCCCATATTGTTGATTTTATATTTCTTTGTACATGTTTATTTTCATAATAATATTTAACTGAATCTCCTCCCCTCCACATTTTCATGACGCATAAATCCACAAATAAATCAATATGGTTACAAATACACATTTGTATATAATATAAATGGATCAAACAAGTCAAGTAGAAAAAATTATCTTAAAAGTATATTTTGTTCTTTTATAATTCTGTTTAAAAACTAGCCAATAATAATAATAATAATAATAATTAGTGAATAAATATCAACATTAGAGCTGAGATAAGAGTGTCATACTATGGTCAGAAAGTTATGTGAAAATACGCGTCAATGGACAGTTGAAAATGTCAACCTTTAATTTAAGATACAATTAGTTTTCTTATAATTGTTTTTCATGTTTCATTTGCTTAACCTATTTTAAAGGCAGGCGTTGTTGAAAAATGTCCAGGACTGATGCAATGGGGATATACACAATAGGAACTAAAAGATGATAATTATTTTTTTAAAAATAATAATAATAAAACTTTCTATAGAAAAAGTTTGTTAAATACTTAAAAATCGGATGTTAATGTTAGCTTATCTTATCTATCTTATCTATACAGACGCTCCTTCTATGCAGAAGATAGTTGCGTCCACAGACCATGACAGATGATCTGTTGGCAAGTGATGCAGCGTTCACAGGCCACGGCTTTGTGGGTTCCACGCATTACCCAGCCGCCTAACTACATGTAGTGTTAGGTACCCATTCGGAGCGGGGTGACTCAGGGACGCCCTAGGCCCCGGGAACAAACCCTTGCCTTCACACGGATTCGAGCCCGTGACCATCGGTTCGACAGTCCAGTGCGCTGTCACTCGACCACCGCGTTTTACTTTGGGTCTGAGAGTTTAGAAGTGGGTGTGTCAATTTTTCATCAAAATCTCTAAACAGATGTGCAGCCGAAATAAACATTGACAACTGTCATAAAGTAAAACAAATTTCGTCATACTATAATAATCTATTCAGATAACGAACATACAACTCAATCACACCAGTGGAGGTTATGAAATAGTCGGCTTTAAATAAAACATCTGAAACTGGTGTTAACAAATCCACGGCCTAGCAAAACTCTGTCAATATCTGAACCCACAAAAACAACATTCAGTATGATCTTGTATTTGGGAGGGTTTTTCTGGTACCTATTTCTATATTGAAACATCATTTCACTTACAAGGGTATTGATGACATTCAGGGAGAAACGTATTATTATAAAGATCAGAGTTTGTAAGATTGAGAAACTTAAGCAGTCAGTATGTGATAGACAGATAATAAGGCTGTCACTGTTATAGTTTGTACAGAAACAACAAGTAAGTCAACAATGGTAATATATAACGACGGATAATTTTATAACTGTGAAGTATCTCAGGAACTGGTCATCACATCAACTGTGAAGTATCTCAGGAACTGGTCATCACATCAACTGTGAAGTATATCTCAGGAACTGGTCATCACATCAACTGTGAAGTATCTCAGGAACTGGTCATCACATCAGCTGTGAAGTTTAACCTCTGATGTAAAAATGTATAGCACACTTAATTTAAATTGAATTATTAAATAAATGTAACAATGTCTAAAATATCTGAAACGTGACATAATGTTTGAGATTGAGTGAGAATGGGAATTTAGTATTATGATTTATGCGAGAAATAAACCTGCACTTGAATATCCGATAGTTTGTATTTACTATTTTATCGTAAAAAAAACTCGGGTATATAACTATTGTGTTTATAATTGATGCAGTCTACGTAAGCTGTTAGTGTTTTGTCTTTAAATCCCTTATATTAAATTCACCGTCTTGTCGTGGTCCCACCCGCAAGTCCACGAAAAAACAAAAGTAGAAAATTACCCACTTCCCGTGATCATATCGAGCTGAAATTTTGCACATAGACTTGTGTCATCTAACAATGTATTGTAACAAAGTTTTAGATTGACCAAATGCACTGTAATTAAATGAATGAATTTTTAGTTTATCTCTATGTATCTTTTTTTAACATGTGTAGCCGTCTGCTATAGTTGACCTCCACGGTTCAATGGAGTTCTCTCCAGACCTCGATGTCACAGGGGTGTGTCGTGAGGTGCGCATTATATTTGAACATGATCAATACTTTTAGTCTCTAATATAAGGGATTTATAGTCAAAAACTTTGTTTTTACGGGTTATTTAATTTAATAGTTAGTTTTGTGAAAGTTCTTAGGAGATAAATCACGAAATGTTCAACATGAAATGTACTAACACTATTGAGCGTTTTCAAATAACTATATACACAGATAAACACATGCAATAAAATATCCTTTAACTATAAAAATGGAGAAAAGGGCATATTATTGAGACAACACGTTTTGTTTACACATTAATATATTCATTTTTGACGTGCAATGATATTGTGTTTCCAATAAAGGACGCACTAAAGAGCACCGGTGCTGATATATTTATCATGTGTTTGTGTGAACAAAACTAAAAAAAAAGAAATTTAATGTGAAAATCGTAATTTATATATCTATATTTAGAGCATCCATTAAAATGGAAATTTAAATCTACGAGATATAACATAAATAGTTTGTGTTTTGTAAATGTTTCATTAAATGTAATTTGAAAAATCGCACTGTAATATAAAGTTTTAAAATATGATTAATCTTAAAAATCTTATTTATTTTTAAAGTATAAAAATCATGAAATGTATTTAATAACTAAAATATACATGTTTGTTTTAAGTAAAGCCAGTATAAACTGGACACATCTTTTATAGTGAAAAACGTTTTATTTTATCCAAGTGGCATGCCACTTGATTTCGATCCCTGTAAATAGGGATAATTTGTTGAATTAATTGCAAGCATTCCCTTATCCTAGTCTTCCTATTTTCAGATTATTTATAAATAATATAACGTTTCTACAAATTAATACATTCATCGGAAAAAAGAAATTGCGTATTTACATTGTCGTTGTTGTTTACATTGCTGTACAATTTCTGCTCACTGTAGTATTCTCTCATGTTGGCAACAATATTGATGTTTACAAAATCTGTTACTGCTCTTGCATTGATCTTAAATTTAATTTTACTTTTAATAGTTTACTTCTCTCCAAGTTCTTAATTCTCTTGTTTTTAATTTTTTTCATCTTTGAAAACTTCGATCATTTCTTTTCAATCCATCTTTTCCCTCCGGACAGTCCTAACAATCACTTGTACTATTAAAGGTAAATAAATATCCCACCTAAAAAGACTATTCAATTGTTTTAATCACTAATCTTTTGCTACACGCATGGAATGCAATTACTAGTGTATTTTTCTACATAAAATTTAATTTTATATGATTTGTTTTTTTTTAAGAGTCTGCCCGGTTTAAATTTTAAAAAAATAAATCATTTTCTCAGTGAGGCACGCAAATTATATACGCCGTTTTACCAAATCTTAAATTTGTTAAATATTGGTGTCTATATTCTAGACGTGAACATTGATATTTGACTCTGTTGTCTAGGGTTATCTTATACAGTTATTAATTTTTACTATTAATTGTGGCTCTAGCCCTCAGTCTCAGTATTAGTATTAATCTTACTCTCTAAACACAATACTTAAGACACATAAATAAACACACATAACACCTCTGTTAGTATTAATCTTACTCTCTAAACACAATACTTAAGACACATAAATAAACACACATAACACCTCTGTTAGTATTAATCTTACTCTCGAAACACAATACTTAGGACACATAAATAAACACACATAACACTTCTGTTAGTATTAATCTTACTCTCTAAACACAATACTTAAGACACATAAATAAACACACATAACACCTCTGTTAGTATTAATCTTATACTCTAAACACAATACTTACGACACATAAATAAACACACATAACACTTCTGTTAGTATTAATCTTACTCTCTAAACACAAGACTTAAGACACATAAATAAACACACATAACACCTCGGCGTAAAAAACAGAGAGAAGATATTTAATTACACACGGTATATTATGAAATTACAAAAGGGAATAGATTACAAGATATAATGTATGTTTTTGTTGTTCGTCCGTCGTGATCGACGATGACCACTCTCATCATATTTGCTGGGCCGCCACATGTGTTCTCTGGTGGCTTATTAACCCTATTTTTGCACGAAAGAGGCGTCCGCATGTCGGTCAAGAGATAGAAGCGGTCCCTTCAGGGGGGTTTTGGTTTCGTTCCTTTCTGGCCTGGCGTTTTGACTTGGCAGCCTGTTGTCTATTAGCTTCACAGACAGCTGCGCCATTCCATATCGTAGAGCGCCAGTGGGCTCGGTTACTGGCTGCTGCTTCCCAGGAGGCATGTCCGATGTCGAAGGCCTTAAGAGCAGTTTTAAGTGTGTCCTTATAGCGCTTTCATGTGACAACTTAACTCTTATTGGTTAAGACCTACGTTCCAATAAATTTTGGATGACCCCCGACCCAAATAAAAAGCAGCATCCCTCCAAAAATGGCCTAGCCTAGTATCTATTTCCTCCTGATAAACTTTAGCTGACCTATCACCAGCGTTTCCAAATCTTTGTCCCTCCAAAGTTAGTGTCTCACACTACTCACATTACCTCTGAAACTACCCCGCAACGGTTCTAAAATAAAAGTGATTCTCAAAATATATTTAGGTACTCAACTTCAATAAGTAACTTAATCATGCATCTCAAATATGAAATTAGCTTAATTTAAATTGGTATATTCTCTCTGACCTTGTTAAATATCGAGAGAACAATAACAAGGCGTTCGTTTATGCCCTGATAAAAGCATCCTGGATAATAATATTCTTTATTCATATTATCATTATTAGGTCTACGTTTGGAAAGGTCTCGGCTATCATGACCTTTCATGACCTTTCATGACCTTTCTCTTGCGTTTTCTGTTTCATGGAAGACGTTATTGAAAACTTTTTGGAAGTACAATTCAAAATAATTGTTTATGTCATCATTTTAACATCCGTGTTTACGTCACATCTGAGATCATTGGAATTCTTACTCCCCCCCCCCACTAACCAGGGAACATAGCAGCAACATCTCCTCTTTGTGAATGTTTACAAATTTGATCCCCTCATTTTGTTAAAGTTTAATTCTTGAGGTGTATCGTCAAATATAAAATCAAATTCTTGAAAGCTCTGATAGGAAATAAGTATGTCCTTCAAACACACCGACAGTGTATTTATACCAATTGAGATCAATAAATTATTATTCTTAGTAGGATATGTTAAGTGGCGCATACTCTTTATTGACAGTGTATTTCTATAAATTACGATACATATGTTATTATTCTCAGTAGTATATGTTTAGCAGTGGATATATGTCCTTGACAGTGTATTTATACACAGTGATATACAGTTGATATTATTCTCAGGTAGGATACGTTTAGCAGTAGATAGATACTTTTTATTACCGAGTATTTACTCAAGGGAGACTAATCTTTGTTTTTGTCATGGTAACTCTAATATTGCTCAGCAAGAAACAACCAATGTCCAAAAACTTTAAATAGTTATTTATTTACTTACTTTTTCCCTTGTATATCACATCAGAATGTTAAGGATTAAAAGTGTGTGTAGCCAAAGTCCCTAATTAGTAATTACAATATTTTCATGTTTTTTTTCGGGACAGTACAGCTGTCTAACGATAAGAAGTGTACAGTACCAATGGCTTACTTCTCAACACAATACGCCCGCAATGCATAAGTGATGTTGTTCCTGCAACAACTACAGCAAACAAAAACAAAACAATTTACGCCTGATGTGAATGCGCCGTCACCAACCGTACCATGTGCTGGTCATTTGACGTCATCTTGTAGAAACATTGTTGTTTTGGATGGTGAACTTCTCCTTTAAAATTTTCATTTCGCATCGTAAACATACTGACGGAAATGTGTTTGTTTTGTTTCTGGACATTTCTTTATTTAACGTTACGGGTAAAGTGCAAGGTGTCCATTTCCTTTAGGTCTATTTGTTGATTAATTTATTCAGAGAGTGTAGAAGAGTGTACACTAAAAGCAAACGCTTTTTAATTGGAATCAGTGGAGACATATAACGTTTTCATATTTTTAGACTTGTAAATTGTATAGGAATAATTAATTTTGTCATATTTAGTGCATTGGAAGAAAAGCGTGTTTTAGAAATGCTTTTTTACCATTTTTTTATTTTTAAAATTGTTAAAAAAAACAATGTCTAGTGTTTTTTTTTACTTCCGTCCGTTGACTCGTCCTGGAAAAACCAGTCATACTTGGTACGGGGAACCCGTCATAATTCTTCCCATCAGGAACCAGTCATACTTTATACTTGAGGGAACTATTCATACTTGATACCTGGGGGAACAAGTCATATTTTTTACCTGAGGGAACAAGTCATACTTGATACCTGGGGGAACAAGTCATACTTGATACCTGGGGGAACAAGTCATACTTGGTCATTGGAAACAAGTCATAATCGGTCCCTGGGGGAACCAGTCATACTTCGTCCTGGGGGAACCAGTCATATTTTTCACCTTGGAGAAAAATCATACTTGGTACTTGGGGGAACCAGATATACTTGGACCCTGGGGAACCAGGCAATGTGATTTTAAACGATTAAAGCCTACGGTCAACGTGAGTTTAAACGACTAAAGCTTACGGTCAATGTTAGTTTAAGCGACTAAAGCCTATAGAGTTTAAATGACTAAAGCCTATAGAGGTTAAATGACTAAAGTCTACTTTAAATGTGAATTTAAACACTGCTATAAAGAAATGTCGGGACACTTTGTTAAAAGTGACTTAAAGAAATGAAACAAATGTCTCAAAAGTCTTGAACGTTGAGAAGATTGAGAAGAATGGTTATTTCATCTTAAACCTTAGCTTTAAACTCTTGTTAGTGTTGATTATTCAATCGTTACTTTTATCAACTTTATTTGAATATTTGAATATACAAACATAACATGTTAGATACATTTAATAGCAACAACTTAGCTTTTTCTATTAGGTACCGGTATATAAAAATATATATACATAATTTAAAAAAAAACTTCAAAGAAATAGCCATATGATGGTGAGAACACTTTATATTTACAAATTTATACAATGATTTTGGACTTGCATTAAATTGTGGTTCCCGTAAATGATGCACTACAAAGCACCGGTACTTATGTAGTTAATATCAATTGGTGTTGACGAAACAGGGAAAATTAAATGAATGTGAAAATCTTCTTTAAAAAATAATTAAATTTAAAATTAAATGTATGACACATAACAATAATAACTTACGTTTTCTAAATGTTTCGTTGTATGTAAATAAAAATTTACACAGAGAATTGTAAAATTAAAAGAAATAATTAACTTTTTAACATAATAATTTATTTAAAAATGTTGAAACTATGAAATGTATTGAATAGACATAATTTATTGAAGGTCTTCATGTTAAACTTAGTAAAGTATTCACACTAAATTTCTCTTGATAGTATCATTCTTTTTATGTAAGTGGCATGCCACTTGACTTCGATCCCTATAATTAGGGATACAATGTAACTTATATTGCTAGCATTACCCAATACCCGTTGTCCTAAATTAAGGCTATTTATAAATATTAGAACGTATTTCAAATTTGTGCATTCATGTGAAAAACAAAAAATTCATATTAACCTTGTCTTTGTTGTTTACATAGCTACATAATTTCTGCTAACTTTAAACTTCTCTCATGGTGACAACAATATTGATGTTCTTACAAAATGTGTTGCTGCGCTTATCTTATTGGTTACAGATGAATATTCTATATACTAAACTACTGCGCCCTACATTTTTATTCGAGTTTTCAATGTTGATAGATTGTTGGTTTTCCTGGTTTCCTGGCAACCCATACCACGTTCGAACTCCGGGATGACGAGAATTTGTATTTGTTTGTTCTTGCATCAGGAATAAGATTTATTTTAATCCCTACGTCTTTCTTATAGTTGTGTTAGATCAGTGGTTCCCAGCCCGTGGGACACGACCCCCGAAGGGGGTCGCGAGGGGTTTTCTGGGAGTCGCCAACTGTCGACTAAAAATATTCTCTATAGTGCTAATTTTATCTATTTAATAAAATCTTTATAAAAAAATGACTTATTTAAATTTCATGGGGTCGCGGGTCACAATGCTTATATAAAAAGGGATCGCCACCCAGAAAAGGTTGGGAATCACTGTGTTAGGTTATATTAGTGTTGTTTTTTCTAAGTTAGAATTAATTGTCTTATGAATTATTACTACATTGCTCCTTATATATATATATATATATATATATATATATATATATATATATATATATATATATATATATAAATATATATATGTATATATATATATATATGTATATATATATATATATAAATATATTTATATTTGATCTTGTTTTTTATTCAGAAGTCGTTAGCTCCACACATTAAATGTATTTACAATGAAATCTCTTATAACGAGGACCTCTCATAACGAATAATTCCCATAACGAGCAGTAAATGTGAAGAAGTTGCTCACTTAACGAACGATATTTCGCCAAACGAGTTACGCAGAAAGGGAAAGTCCCCTTTTCCCGACATTAAGCCTTGGATTATTTGTTAATTAACTTAAACATGATAAATAATGACCAAATTTTTGTTACAAATGTGCTCCATTCAAAATAATTCAGGAAAGTTTTATATTTATGTTAATATTATAGCCCTCTATAAACAATTTTAAATCCTTTATCCAAAACAAACTTAATTTTGCAAAAACAAATTGCTTCCTCACTAGCAGCACATGGCCAACAAATATTTGTATTTAACTAACAAAAAAAATACACATATTTTTACAACTGAAAAAGATCCACCCATCAGGTCCCGTGCACAGAGGCGTAGGCGGTCATGCCTCACCCCAGCTCTCTGTCTTTGGTCTACCAATCAACTCCGCTGGTGATTGTGTCCCATGCCATCTTGTCAGCCCATCCAGCATATTTTCTCTCTGTCTGCCTCGATCCCCTTTGTCCTTGATTTTTTCCTCTTGTTACCATGTGTTCCAGCCTGCCACGTCTTATGATGTGTCCGAAAAATCTAGATCGTCTCTTTCTAAAGTTAGACATAATGTTCTGTAATTCATTTGTGACTGTCCATTCCAATTTAGAAATAGAACACAATCATAGGTGTTTGGTATACAATTAAAGATTCATACTTTAGAAGGCAAAAGAGAGATCTATAAGTGGGATAATGAGTTAACTACATATGTAAAACCTCATAAGCGCCCGCCCCACGTTTTTAGTTACATTTAATCAAGTTATTTGAACAGTTATTTCTGTCAGTGTGAGTTTAACCACTGCTGTAACAGTATGATATGTAGTTATACCTTCTGTCAGTGTGAGTTTAACCACTGCTGCAACAGTATGATATGTAGTTATGCCTTCTGTCAGTGTGAGTTTAACCACTGCTGTAACAGTATGTATGATATGTAGTTATGCCTTCTGTCAGTGTGAGTTTAACCACTGCTGTAACAGTATGTATGATATGTAGTTATGCCTTCTGTCAGTGTGAGTTTAACCACTGATGTAACAGTAAGATATGTAGTTATGCCTTCTGTCAGTGTGAGTTTAACCACTGCTGTAACAGTATGTATGATATGTAGTTATGCCTTCTGTCAGTGTGAGTTTAACCACTGCGGTAAAAGTATGATATGTAGTTATGCCTTCTGTCAGTGTGAGTTTAACCACTGCTGTAACAGTAGTATATGTAGTTATGTCTTCTGTCAGTGTGAGTTTAACCACTGCTGTAACAGTAAGATATGTAGCTATGCATAACAGTATGATAAGTAGTTATGCCTTCTGTCAGTGTGAGTTTAACCATTACTGTAAAGAAATGTTAAGAAACCTTGTTCAAATTGCCTGAAAAAATATACGAAATTTCTTCAAAGTCTTACTTGTGAAACAATATTGAGATTGAGGAAGAATGGGATATTTATATTATAATTTATCTGAGAAAAAATCATTTCAATTACAGCTGACTATTTGTATTTACTATACTATAAAAAAAGAAAACCTCATCTAAATCACTAGTGTGTGTTTTAATTGATGCAGTATACGTCAGTTGTCAACTCTTGTTAGTGTTGTGTTTAAATCCTTTATATTAACTCGTGGTGTCTGGTTGAACCCTTGATTGCTTGTCAGTCGACAAAACTTTGGATCGATTTTAACCCACTTCCTCGTAATCTAGCAAGCTGAAATTTAGCAGGCTGTTTTGTGGAGATGATAAAAACTATGAATCAAAATTTCAGATCGATCGCATGTACCGTAATTAAATTATTGAATTTTTAGATTATTTTATTTATTTCTATGTATCATGTTATTTTTTGAGATAGAGTGTCGCGGTGCGTATTATATTGAACA
This sequence comes from Ampullaceana balthica, assembly GCA_944989445.1. Classification (NCBI taxonomy): domain Eukaryota; kingdom Metazoa; phylum Mollusca; class Gastropoda; family Lymnaeidae; genus Ampullaceana; species Ampullaceana balthica. Next base: position 21,954 of record CALYLW010002527.1, read on the forward strand.
ACCTTTCTGTTGCGCAATAAGGTGCGTATTTTATTGACAACACTTTTTATAAACATATTCCTGATCGGTGGCATTATGTTAAACATTTTTTACGACACAACTGCAATTTTGTATTTTAGGATGGTCTTGCGCTGCGTATTATAATGAACATTCTTTTAGTTACGTCTCGTACATAAAGGATTTATAGTGAAAAACTTGTTTTTTTACGTTTTTTTAAATTTAATAGTAACTCTTGTGAAATTTCTTAGATAATACAACAATGAAATGTTCAACAGGAAATGTACTAATAATTTAGCATTTTCAAACAACTATATACAACAAAAAACATGCAATAAATATTCTTTAATTATGAAAATGGAGAAATAGGCATATTATGGAGAGAACACACTATAATTACACATTAATTGAATTATTTTGGACGTGCATTGATATTGTGTTTCCTGTAAATGACGCACTACGAAGCACCGGTGCTGATGTATTTATCATGGGTTTGTGTTAACAAAACAGAAAAAAAGTAAAATTAACGTGAAAATCTAAATTTACATATAAAATATCCAACAAAATATTATAAATAAAGCTATATAATTTGCAATTGTCACGCAAGTCAGTCTGTCCTGACGCTACTAATTTTAGAAAGCAGGGAAAACCAAATTACTGCACCAAAGCATCAAAAGGTGTGCAAATTAGGTATGCGCTGTAAAAATATTTTATATGACGCCATTGTTTTCGCTCATATTTTAATTTTGGAAAAGGGAACATTGTAAAAAGAGAATTAGATGGTGGTTAATTATAAAATGAAAAAAGAAAAGGGGCGCCGCAGGCGCCCTGCAACCCCTATTATAAAATACTTTGTGTACATTTCAGAAAGTTTAATATTTCGTATTTATCAAACAAGGACAAGTTAGTTGGGCTTTTGAAAAAGGTCGGCGCCTTAGGCGCCCTAAAAAAAAAGTACATTTTTTATAAAATGCATAGATTTTAGCTGAAAACTTTTTTGACGGTTGTACGCTAGTTATAAATAAAAGAGACAAGAGCATAAATATGTTATGTTTTATAAATCTTTCTTTGAAATTAAATAGACAATTTGCCTTGTAATATAAACTTCGAAAAAAATTATTAATTTAAAAAAATCCTATTTATTTTAAAAAATAATAAAACCATGACATTTATTTAATGACCAGAATACATGTTTTTTTTTAAAGTTTAAGTTGTTTAACCTATGATATCCATATGACATGTTCTTTTATATACAAGTGACATTCCATTTGACATCGATCCCTATCATTAGGGATACATTATTGAATGAATTGATTCATCGGCATCCTGCCGTCTCTCGAGACGATTATGCATCACCGTTATGTTGGGTTGCATTTCTTCGTGTGGCTGAGCCGTCCTATCCTTGAGTGACAGTCTTTTGCACACGAGTTCTGTGCTTCCCAATGTTTTGTCCTATCTCCTAGCTCTTCTGTCTGTAGCCGCCTTCATCCTGCGTTCCTCGACTACTATGACGCCCTTCTTTGACAAATGTGCGCCACGTAGATCTGTCTTCTCCTTTGCATTCCCAGTCACTTGTGTTTTTCTGGCTGCTTTTATGTCTCTCTGGGCAGACATTTTTAAATCGGAGACGTGGGCTACCATTCCTTTAACCTAGTCTTCCATTTTTTAAAGATTATTTACAAATAAATGAACGTTTATACAATAAGTAAATTAATTGGAGAAAACAAAATTGCGTATTTATATTGTCTATGTTGTTTATATTGTTGTACAATTTCTGCTCATTGAAGGATTCTCTCATGATGACAACAATATTGATGTTAACAAAATGCGTTACTGCTCTTATATTTAATATAACTTTATAAATAATTTACTTCTCTCCAAGTTCTTAATTCTCCTGTTTGCAATCTTTGTCATCTTTAAAAACTTCCATAATTTCTTTACAATCCATCTTTCCCTTAGGAAAGTCTAAACAATCGCGTGTACTATTACAAGTAAATAAATCTCCCACCTAACAAAAATTTGCAATTGCTTTAATCACTATTTTTTTTACAGTCATCGAATACAGTTACTGGAGCATTTTTCTAAATAAAAAAATAATTTTATGCAATTTTAAGAGCCTTTCATGTTTAATTATAAAAAAACAACAAATTTTATAGTCTGACAGCCAAATGATATATCGTATATTCTTGTCCTAAAGCTTATTTTTGGGGGGACAAAACGTAGGGTAAAGGTTTGGGGAGGTGGGGGGGGGTCGGCTTACGAGCGGGTCATAAGTGGGATTTCTGCAGGCACATTGAATATCGGTGTTGTTATTGTAGATCGTCAGGGTCCTTGTCTACATTCTACAAGATTCGACTTCTCTACCGGAAGCTATAATATATTATTAAACATCTCCAAGTACGTTACATATTCATTTTATTTTTTTTATTTTGTGAATGTTTTAATAAATTGTAACATAGTTTTTTTTTATTTAGCAGTTGCGGATAACTTTATTCGTACTGAAGGCGGATTTTTTTTTCAAAATAAAAGATAAATAATACATTTTCTTTTTAGAGTGATCCATTTGTTTAAGACACACATTTGGGATACGTCCTACAAAGTAATGATGAAATAATAAATGTAATCTTTGTGTTAGTCAATACGTCCTACAAAGTAATGATGAAATATTAAATGTTATCTGTGTGTTAGTAAATATTGTACACATGTGTCACGCTGCAGCAACATTGAACAATAATATCTCGAGTCTACTTGCAAATTTACTGTTTGTTACCTGTTGTTGTTGTAAAGTGGCAAAAGTATGTATACATATATCTTCTTACACTGTTCTTAAGAAAGATACTGGGGTATAGGTTATATATTCTACACGTTTCATAGACATAATTAAAAAAACGTAAATAACAAAAACCGTAAAAAAACAAGTTTTTGACTATAAATCCTTTATGTACAAGACGTAACTAAAAGAATGTACATTATAATACGCAGCGCAAGACCACCCAAAAATACAAAATTGCAGTTGTGTCGTAAAACATGTTTAATATAATGCGCACCGATCAGAAATATGTTTACAAAAAGTGTTGTCAATAAAATACGCACCTTATTGCGCGACAGAAAAGTTGTTTAATATAATACTCATCGCGACACTATCTCAAAAAATAACATGATACATAGAAATAAATAAAATAAGCTACAAATTCAATAATGTAATGACAGTACATGCGATCGATCTGAAATTTTGATACATCATTTTTATCATCGGCACAAAACTGCCTGCAAAATTTCAGCTCGCTTGCTTACGAGGAAATGGGTTAAAAATCGATCCAAATTTTGGCGACAAGCAAGCAGGCAAGGACTCAAACAGACACTAAGAGTTAATATAAAGCATTTTTTAAAAAAAGTTTTTGACTATAAATCCTTTACATACGAGACATAACTAAAAGAATGTTCATTATAATACGTAGCGCAAGACAATCCAAAAATCCAAAATTTTAAGTTATGTGTGGTAAAACATATTTAATATAATGCGCACCGATCGGGAATACATTTTTAAAAAGTATTTTCACTATAATACGCACCTTATTGTGCGACAGGAAAAGTTGTTCAATATAATACGCAGGGGCGGATTAAGACTGCACGGGGCCCCTAGCTGGAATTCAAACTGCGGCCCTATCCAGCCAGAGTACCTTTAGATAAAATGATTGCTAGCAGCTAATATAAGACTGTAACATGAAATTATTCGGCCAAATAGATTATTCATGAAAACCGAACACGAAGAAATAACTGTTTGTCGGTATCGTAAAATTGACTGTAAAAGACAATTTAAAAAATAAAAAAATTAAAAAATGCCATTACCGACCGGGGGATCGATCCAGCGAACGCTTGCGACAAAAGCCTATACATATATATATATATATATATATATATATATATATATATATATATATATACGATTAGACCACCAGAACTCGAGAAAATTTGTCAATTTAAGATATATAAGTGATATCCTTTAATAATTTATCTTTGTGAGCCAATCAAATAAGGTTTTTTCGATTACTATTTATAAGTTATTTATAAATGTTCAGTATGACATCGTATCGGAATAGATATCAGATTAATAATAATAGATACGATTTTATTAATTTATTTAATTTATCATATTTTCAGCGATTCGTGTAAATATTTGTCCATCTTTATTATAAAATATACTAAATTTGGGGGCCTCTAAATCATCGGGGGCCCCTGGCTTTAGCCCGTTCAGCCCCGCCCCCCCCCAAATCCACCATAGATAATACGCACCACGACACAGTTGCAAAAATTTTTAAAATGTTACATAGAGATAAATCAAGATAATCTAAAATTATTTTATTTAATTAGGTACATTCGATTTATTTGAAATTTTTATGCCTGATTTGTATCATCAGCACGAGTCTGCCTGCAAAATTTCAGCTCGCTAGCATAGGAGGAAGTTGGTTAAAATTGATCCAAAGTTTTTTCGGCACCGCCCGCCTCAAGCAAGCAAGCAGACACCACGAGTTAATATAAAGTATTTAAAAACTAGGGGTTGTAGGTCGCCTACGGCGCCCACTTCGGCGGTAGGGCGCCTAAGGCGTCCACTTTTTGTGTCAAAACCCCAAGTAACTTATCCTAGTTTGATAAATACGAAATATTAAACTTCCTGAAATGTGCACAAAGTATTTTATAAATTATAAATCCTCAATCCTATTTTTAAATCGTTCCCTTTTCCAAAATAAAGATATAAGCTAAAACAATAACATCATATGTTTTTAACGTGACTGAACTACCTTTGCTGTAAAATGTGTGTGGTCATGTGGTCATGTGGTCATCGATGGCAGGAGTGAATTCCAGTGATACGTGGAGGTCACCTATAGCAGACGGCTACATAGATTTACATAGAGATAAACTAAAAATGCATTAATTTAATTACGGTTCATTTGATCGATCTGAAATTTTGAAACAATGCATCGTTCTGATACACAAGTCTATGTGCAATTTTCAGCTCGAAAGCATCACGGGAAGTGGGTCATTTTTTACTTTGGTTTTTCTATCCGACAAAAGAGATCACGACAAAAAAGACGGTTAAGTTAATATAAGGGATTCAATAAATACCAGCAAATTCATGTTATAAACAATAAATTAAAATTTTTTAAATGTTGCATTGCTCCAGTAATTTTAAGTAATTTTATTAACAACACGATAAATATTTTTAATAATTTTTTAAAAAAACAAAATCAATAGATTGAAAGAAGGGAACGTTGAAGTAAATTTTAAAAAGTAGACAAAGTAAAGCTTACAATAACAAAAACATGTAATAAATGGCTTGGCTTCTCCCTACAACCTCTTATGTTTTAATAACGTGGAATAAATGGCTTGACTTCTCCCTACAACGTCATATGTTTTTATATCATGGAATAAATGGTTTGTCTTCTCCCTACAACGTCTTATATTTTAATATCATGGAATAAATGGCTTGACTTCTCCCTACAACGGCATATGTTTTAATATCTTGGAATAAATGCCTTGACTTCTCCCTATTACGTCATACATTTTAATAACATGGAATAAATGGCTTGACTTCTCCCTACAACGTCATATGTTTTAATATCATGGAATAAATGGCTTGACTTCTCCCTACAACGTCATATGTTTTAATAACATGGAATAAATGGCTTGACTTCTCCCTACAACGTCATATGTTTTAATATCATGGAATAAATGGCTTGACTTCTCCCTACAACGTCATATGTTTTAATATCATGGAATAAATGGCTTGACTTCTCCCTACAACGTCATATGTTTTAATATCATGGAATAAATGGCTTGACTTCTCCCTACAACGTCATATGTTTTAATAAACATGGAATAAATGACTTGACTTCTCCCTACAACGTCATATGTTTTAATATCATGGAATAAATGCCTTGACTTCTCCCTATTACGTCATACATTTAAATAACATGGAATAAATGACTTGACTTCTCCCTACAACGTCATATGTTTTAATAACATGGAATAAATGGCTTGACTTCTCCCTACAACGTCATATGTTTTAATAACATGGAATAAATGGCTTGACTTCTCCCTATTACGTCATACATTTTAATAACATGGAATAAATGGCTTGACTTCTCCCTACAACGTCATATGTTTTAATAACATGGAATAAATGCCTTGACTTCTCCCTATTACGTCATACATTTTAATAACATGGAATAAATGGCTTGACTTCTCCCTACAACGTCATATGTTTTAATAACATGGAATAAATGCCTTGACTTCTCCCTATTACGTCATACATTTTAATAACATGGAATAAATGGCTTGACTTCTCCCTACAACGTCATATGTTTTAATAACATGGAATAAATGCCTTGACTTCTCCCTATTACGTCATACATTTTAATAACATGGAATAAATGGCTTGACTTCTCCCTACAACGTCATATGTTTTAATAACATGGAATAAATGCCTTGACTTCTCCCTATTACGTCATACATTTTAATAACATGGAATAAATGGCTTGACTTCTCCCTACAACGTCATATGTTTTAATAACATGGAATAAATGGCTTGACTTCTCCCTACAACGTCATATGTTTTAATAACATGGAATAAATGGCTTGACTTCTCCCTACAACGTCATATGTTTTAATAACATGGAATATTCATTACAAAGAATAACGTATTATATTGCTATATAAAACATATATAATACAACCAACAAATAGATTAATACAAACTATCATTTGCAATCATCAATAAGTTAAACAATTGAATTTCTAATTCAGAAAATATGTTAGTGACCCTTACAAATTACAATAATTACTATAGACTAAAAAGTATATTGAGAAAAACATTAGACCAAACGTTATCAACTGCGTTAACACTGATTGTAAGAAAATATCAATCATTTTTTCAAGCTTAAAACATCAACATCAAAGAATCCTAAACTAAACAGATTTTGTGTACTTGTATAAATATAAGATGTGGTTATTATGCAATTGTTGTTTTAATCTGAAAATTTGTTTTAAAAAATATGGAAAATATATAAAAAAAGACTTAACTAAGGACACGAGCTTCTTCTCATTATAATCATTGCATTAATTTATTTGTATTTTGTTATTAATCAATGAGAAGACGATTCACCAAAATTAAAATAATAAAATATGCACAGTCAACATTCAGTGCGAATTAAAGATTGTGACAAAGGTCTCGTGCCTCTGAGGTAAGTCAAGGCGTTGATTCGTGTGTATGTTTGTAATAGCTAGCAATAGTTTAGTTTATGTTTTATTTACCCATACCAAGATTAGCTAGTAATAGTTTAGTTTATGTTTTATTTACCCATACCAAGATTAGCTAGTAATAGTTTAGTTTATGTTTTATTTACCCATACCAAGATTAGCTAGTAATAGTTTAGTTTATGTTTTATTTACCCAAACCAAGATTAGCTAGTAATAGTTTACTTTATGTTTTATTTACCCATACCAAGATTAGCTAGTAATAGTTTAGTTTATGTTTTATTTACCCATACCAAGATTAGCTAGCAATAGTTAGTTTATGTTTTATTTACCCATCCCAAGATTAGCTAGTAATAGTTTAGTTTATGTTTTATTTACCCATACCAATATTAGCTAGTAATAGTTTAGTTTATGTTTTATTTACCCATCCAAGATGGGCTAGTAATAGTTTAGTTTATGTTTTATTTACCCATCCTAAGCTGTACATTTCTAAAATTTCTGTTAAAAATAACATTCAAACTCCCAAAGTTGAGTAATGGGCTGTGTGCTGTTTTAACGATTTTGACCCTGAGACTTTTACTTTTGACGCGCAAGAACTAATAAATGAACTCCTTAGGAGACTGTCAACCAGTCAAGCTTTTTTTACATCCACCTTACCTTATCATTAATGTGCAATTTTTATAGGTCACCTAAAGGCGTCGGTAGAGGGTCATTCATGCTCCTAACCACACACCCTCCCCAAGCCGATCCCATGTAACCAGAAAATAAAAATGCAATGCGGTCTCACAGTCCTTAATAAAGTTGCCAACATTCTCTCTGCCCCACCCATTATTAAACTTTCCCATGAATCTCGCCAGCACGTGTCATTTTATGGTCGCCTAGTCTAGCCCTCGTACAACGTCATAGTGTGGCATGTGCCAGCTAACGTCCAGTCCCTAGTACCTGGGTTAATATGTCCAGCTAACGTCCAGTCCCTAGTACCTGGGTTAATATGTCCAGCTAACGTCAAGTCCCTAGTACCTGGGTTAATATGTCCAGCTAACGTCCAGTTCCTAGAACCGGAGTTGAAATGTCCAGCTAACATCCAGTCCCTAGAACCGGGGTTTATATGCCCAGCTAATGTCCGGTCCCTAATACCGGAGTTGAAATACCCAGCTCACTTCCAGTCCCTAGTACCTGGGTTGATATGTCCAGCTAACGTCCAGTCCCTAGTACCTTGGTTGATATGTCCAGCTAACGTCCAGTCCCTACTACCTTGGTTGATATGTCCAGCTAACGTCCAGTCCCTAGTACCGGGGTTGATATGTCCAGCTAACGTCCAGTCCCTATTACCTGGGTTAATATGTCCAGCTAACGTCCAGTCCCTAGTACCTGGGTTAATATGTCCAGCTAACGTCCAGTCCCTAGTACATGGGTTAATATGTCCAGCTACCGTCCAGTCCCTAATACCGGAGTTGAAATGTCCAGCTACCGTCCAGTCCCTAAAACCGGGGTTTATATGTCCAGTCCCTGGTAACGGGGTTGAAATATCCAGCCAATAGGTAGGGGAATGATAGATGTTTATTATTATTAACCACGTTTTATTAACTCGCTTTTGTTCCTGTGGCATTGTTTTTCCAAAATTGTTTCAAATCTGCCAACGTAAAATTAAACAATTTTTGATGGTCCTAGAGATCTCAAAATCTTACCACAGATAGATCTGGGATGACAATGCATTGTATCAAAATTTCTAATCGATCGAATGTACCGTTATTAAATTAATGCATTTCTTAGTTTATCTTAATATACTCATCTGTACCCGCCTGCCCTAGTTCCATTTCATGTGGCGAGTTCACCCCGTGACCTCATCGCTTTGTTATTAAACGTTGGGCGGGCGCTGATGAGGTGTTTGGTAAAATAAATAGAGGTAAAAAAATATTTTTTTAAACCACCTTTTTATTAGGGGACTAAAAAGAATAAAATAAATAAAGTTTAAAAAAATGATGTTTAAAAACCACGTTTTTATAAGTGGACTAAAAAGAAGAAAATAATTTAAAACTTATTATTTCAAGTACTTCGATTTAATATGACTAAAACGTGGGGCGGGTGTTTGGTATAAAAATTAAAGATTTCGAATTTAGAAGGCAAAAGAGAGATTTATAAGTGAGAGAATGAGTGAACCGCATATGTTAAACCTCATAAGCGCCCACACCACGTTTTTAGTCATATTAAATCGAAGTACTTGAACTCAGTGCTGCCAGTGACAATTTTGGGAAAAACCTAGCCAACAGGTAAAAAAAAACTAGATCCGAAAGAAAAAACTTAGATACGCTAAAAATAAACAAATATGACGTCACAAAGCTCCCATCCACCCCCCCCCCAACCACCAAAAAAAAAGCCGTATTTCCTACTTAAAATTCATCGTGTTTCAAATCAATTTTATGTTATTTCAGTATGTATTTAGTGTTAGACTGCATTCTAATAATAGTAACTCGCGTGGAGCCATTTAAAACATCACTAAATACATTTATTGTAAGTAATCAAATATTTAAGTGTACGTTTCATTTAAAGTTGTTGCTTTTTTTATATGACGTTACAGTTCTTAAACACCTCCCTCGCCTTGTATCACATCTCACTAAAGTGTGACCCCCTGCCACCCCCATCCCCCCTTTAATTACGTGACGTCATTTATGGACGGCCCTTCAGGTATTAGTATGTTGTACATAACAATTTGTAAAATATACGAGAATTTTTATGTTTGTTGTTACATACGGAAAAGGAAAAGTGTTTTTATAACTAGGTCTAAAAAACGAGGATTGTATGAGATTATCTTTGTTTTATACCATGAATACTTGAAAGAATATTCTCTCAACGAAGACAGAAGAAAATGGTAGAGCTGTTTAGTTTGTGATGAGGTCTAATAAATTTGAATATTTTGGCTCATTCAAGCTGTTTTATCCTGTACCAGATTTCTTTAAACAGATGGCACCACAGCAGCGCCATCTATCGAATTCAGTGGGGTGGGGCTATAGAGATAATTTAAAATGTGAGAGCGGGTGAAACAACTGTTGCCACCTAATGTATAACTTATTTTTTTTAATTTTGAAAAATCGAATTTATTTAGGATATTACTTGCACATATTTATTAATTTTTGTACTTAATATTGTTTATTTACTTTTTTAAAAAGAAAACCTAGATTATGGCTATTTTTGAAATGAAAAACCTAGAAACGGTCGAAAAAACCTAGATCTAGGTTAAAACCCTAGCTCTGGCAGCACTGCTTGAACTTATAAGTTTAAAATTATTTTCTTCTTTTTAGTCCACTTATAAAAACGTGGTTTTTAAAAATCATTTTTTTACCTTTATTTATTTTGACAGTGTATCCCTAATTGTAGGGATCGAAGTCAAGTGGCGTGCCACTTTGTTAAAATTAGAGATCACTCTTAATGCGGGAGAATGCGTGCTGAGTGGATTTAAGACTTACATCTAAATCAAAAACTTTATAAAAAACTAATTGTTCCAAATCTTTTTTAAATAAATATATTTTAAATATTTTTATGTCTTCGCAATTTATTAAAATTTATAATTTTTAAAAAATTTGACATATAATGAAATATTTGTAAAACACAAGTTATAATTATTATGTATTAATGAATTTTAATTACAGTTTATTGGGTTAAACATAAGATTTTATTATTTTACTTACCAATTAAGTTTTCTCAAAACAATGCCCTATTAAAAACATCAGTGTCGGTGCTTTGTGGTGCGGTACTAGAGTGAAAGCTATATATATGATATATTACTTGTTTATGAAACTCCGTTCACCTAACTGAAACGGTACTCAAGCTTTAGTGTTCGAGCACACAAAAACCTACACACAGACGGACGCACACATCAACAGCATATTTTCAAAAGTCGTTTTTTTTCATCGCAAGAAGATGTGCAACTTCGAGATTTATCAAAATCTTTTAGCTCGATTATAATACTTCGCCGCTAAACAGCCTAATCAAGAAAAGAAAATCAGAATTTAATATCGTCTCATTAATCTTATGAGCAGCTATATTGTTTCGAGCTTAACTTCATCTCTACTAACAAAAGGCAAAGCCCTCAACTCACTCACTCACTGACTGACTGACTCATCACTAATTCTCCAATTTTCCGAGTAGGCAGACGCATGAAACTTTGGAAAGTTGTTGAGTACAAACCAGCGATCGAAACGGAAAAAAAAATTACTTCCTGGGGGCTGGGGGCCCAAATGCAGTTTTTTCCTTATATGAGTTTTATAAAATATGAAAACCACTAATTCTCCTATTTCCCGTGTAGGTAGAAGCATGGAACTTTAGGTAGTTGTTAAGTATACTGCCTTGATAGTAACAGGCAAAAAAAAATACATACATTATCAATTACTGGGGGCCTCTAAGTTGTTGAGTAGACTCTAAGTTGTTGAGTAGCCTCTAAGTTGTTGAGTAGCCTCTAAGTTGTTGAGTAGCCTCTAACTTGTTGAGTAGCCTCTAAGTTGTTGAGTAGCCTCTAACTTGTTGAGTAGCCTCTAAGTTGTTGAGTAGCCTCTAAGTTGTTGAGTAGCCTCTAAGTTGTTGAGTAGCCTCTAAGTTGTTGAGTAGCCTCTAAGTTGTTGAGTAGCCCCTAAGTTGTTTTGGGTAGCCTCTAAGTTGTTGAGTAGCCTCTAAGTTGTTGAGTAGCCTCTAAGTTGTTGAGTAGCCTCTAAGTTGTTGAGTAGCCTCTAAGTTGTTGAGTGGCCTCTAAGTTGTTGAGTAGCCTCTAAGTTGTTGAGTAGCCTCTAAGTTGTTGAGTAGCCTCTAAGTTGTTGAGTAGCATCTAAGTTTAGAGTAGCCTCTAAGTTGTTGAGTAGCCTCTAAGTTGTTGAGTAGCCTCTAAGTTGTTGAGTAGCCTCTAAGTTGTTAAGTAGCCTCTAAGTTGTTGAGTAGCCTCTAAGTTGTTGAGTAGACTCTAAGTTGTTGAGTAGCCTCTAAGTTGTTGAGTAGCCTCTAAGTTGTTGAGTAGCCTCTAAGTTGTTGAGTAGCCTCTAAGTTGTTGAGTAGCCTCTAAGTTGTTGAGTAGCCTCTAAGTTGTTGAGTAGCCTCTAAGTTGTTGAGTAGCCTCTAAGTTGTTGAGTAGCCTCTAAGTTGTTGAGTAGCCTCTAAGTTGTTGAGTAGCCTCTAAGTTGTTGAGTAGCCAATAAGTTGTTGAGTAGCCTCTAAGTTGTTGCGTAACCTCTAAGTTGTTGAGTAGCCTCTAAGTTGTTGAGTAGCCAATAAGTTGTTGAGTAGCCTCTAAGTTGTTGCGTAACCTCTAAGTTGTTGAGTAGCCTCTAAGTTGTTGAGTAGCCTCTAAGTTGTTGAGTAGCCTCTAAGTTGTTGAGTAGCCACTAAGTTGTTGAGTAGCCTCTAAGTTGTTGAGTAGCCTCTAAGTTGTTGAGTAGCCAATAAGTTGTTGAGTAGCCTCTAAGTTGTTGCGTAACCTCTAAGTTGTTGAGTAGCCTCTAAGTTGTTGAGTTGCCTCTAAGTTGTTGAGTAAACTCTAATTTGTTGAGTAGCCTCTAAGTTGTTGAGTAGCCTCTAAGTTGTTGAGTAGCCTCTAAGTTGTTGAGTAGCCTCTAAGTTGTTGAGTGGCCTCTAAGTTGTTGAGTAGCCACTAAGGTGTTGAGTAGCCTCTAAGTTGTTGAGTAGCCTCTAAGTTGTTGAGTAGCCTCTAAGTTGTTGAGTAGCCTCTAAGTTGTTGAGTAGCCTCTAAGTTGTTGAGTAGCCTCTAAGTTGTTGAGTAGCCACTAAGTTGTTGAGTAGCCACTAAGTTGTTGAGTAGCCTCTAAGTTGTTGAGTAGCCTCTAAGTTGTTGAGTAGCCAATAAGTTGTTGAGTAGCCTCTAAGTTGTTGCGTAACCTCTAAGTTGTTGAGTAGCCTCTAAGTTGTTGAGTTGCCTCTAAGTTGTTGAGTAAACTCTAATTTGTTGAGTAGCCTCTAAGTTGTTGAGTAGCCTCTAAGTTGTTGAGTAGCCTCTAAGTTGTTGAGTAGCCTCTAAGTTGTTGAGTGGCCTCTAAGTTGTTGAGTAGCCACTAAGGTGTTGAGTAGCCTCTAAGTTGTTGAGTAGCCTCTAAGTTGTTGAGTAGCCTCTAAGTTGTTGAGTAGCCTCTAAGTTGTTGAGTAGCCTCTAAGTTGTTGAGTAGCCTCTAAGTTGTTGAGTAGCCTCTAAGTTGTTGAGTAGCCTCTAAGTTGTTGAGTAGCCTCTAAGTTGTTGAGTAGCCTCTAAGTTGTTGAGTAGCCTCTAAGTTGTTGAGTAGCCTCTAAGTTGTTGAGTAGCCTCTAAGTTGTTGAGTAGCCTCTAAGTTGTTGAGTAGCCTCTAAGTTGTTGAGTAGCCTCTAAGTTGTTGAGTAGCCTCTAAGTTGTTGAGTAGCCTCTAAGTTGTTGAGTAGCCTCTAAGTTGTTGAGTAGCCTCTAAGATGTTGATTTCCTCTTGCAACGATAATTGGCTTAAAATAAATTTAAAATTCATACTCATAAGGGCCGGGGGCCCAAAATGTTTGTTCCTTATACTGAAAATCACTAATTTTCCACTTTCCCGTGTAGGTAGAAACATGAAAATTTTGGAAATTGTTGAGTACAATCCCGCGAGGGTAACATGCTAAAAAAAGTATTTAAATTGCCACTCACTGGGGGCCGGGGGCCGAAATGTATTTTTTAAATCCTTTATATTAACTCGTGGTGTCTGCGGCGGACCTTGCTTGCTTGCTTGCTTGCTTGTCGCCAAAACTTTTGATCGATTTTTAACCCACTTGCTCGCAAGATAGCGAGCTGAAATTTTGCAGGCAGTTTCGTACCGATGATAAAAACAATGTATCAAAATTTCAGATCGATCGCATGTACCGTATATAAATTATTGATTTTTAGATTATTTTATTTATTCCTATGTATCATGCTATTTTTTGAGATAGAGCGTCGCGGTGCGTATTATATTGAACAACCTTTCTGTCGCGCAATAAGGTGCGTATTTTACTGACAACACTTTTTATAAACCTATTCCTGATCGGTGCGCATTATATTAAACACGTTTTACGACACAACTGCAATTTTGTATTTTTGGATGGTCTTGCGCTGCGTGTTATAATGAACATTCTTTTAGTTACGTCTCATACGTAAAGGATTTATAGTCAAAAACTTTGGTTTTTTACGGGTTGTTTTTTTAAATCCTTTATATTAACTCGTGGTGTCTGCGGCGGACCTTGCTTGCTTGCTTGCTTGTCGCCAAAACTTTTGATCGATTTTAACCCACTTGCTCGCAAGATAGCGAGCTTAAATTTTGCAGGCAGTTTCGTACCGATGATAAAAACAATGTATCAAAATTTCAGATCGATCGCATGTACCGTAATTAAATTATTGATTTTTTAGATTATTTTTTTTATTCCTATGTATCATGCTATTTTTTGAGATAGAGCGTCGCGGTGCGTATTATATTGAACAACCTTTCTGTCGCGCAATAAGGTGCGTATTTTATTGACAGCTCTTTTTATAAACATATTCCTGATCGGTGCGTATTATATTAAACATGTTTTACGACACAACTTCAATTTTGTATTTCTGGATGGTCTGCGCTGCGTATTATAATGAACATTCTTTTAGTTACTTCTCGTACATAAAGGATTTATAGTCAAAAACTTGGTTTTTTACGGGTTTTTCTTATTCTTATATAAAAACTGACTCATAACTAATTCTGCAATTTCCCATGTAGCTAAATGAAAGAAACTTTGGGAAATTGTTGAGTACACTCCCGCTATGGTAACAAGCGGAAAAAAATATTTAATTTGTCACTCAAGGGGGACCGGGGGCCCAAATGTATTTTTTCTTATATAAAAAGTTAACTCTATCAGCCCTGAGCTCCCCAAGCTAATTTGCCCCTATACCTGGCCTCCCCAGCAAACATTAAGAAAATTTACATGGGTTAGAAAATTGCTAGTATCATGAAAACCAGTGGTCAGAATATGCACAAACTTTTTGATATAGTAGGAAATAGGCTTACCTTCCATCCAATGTTCCATTTCAGCTGTTTATAATTACCGCGCATCAAATTTAGTAAAAACAATTATTTCAAAATTGATGATGTGCAACTTTGCACCAATGTTCCTTCTGAGCTGCGCAGCCTCGTGACCGCGAAGGTTTTCGACCGACACCGCGCAGCAGTTTAGAATTACCGCGCAGCCATTAAAAAAATATATTTTATTGTATTTTAGAAGAAAACAATTGTTTAATTATTAGAACAATGCTTCCATCTACCGCCAGTATTGCGCGTTGGGGTGGTAGTCTTCCCAGCAGGTTGAGCCATGCTTTACACAGAGGTACTTTGTGCACATAGAGCACCTGACGTTGGTCTTGGCCTTCTTATGTGGGTTGTACTACTTGTATGCTACACCAAGGTGTGCTCTGTTGTATTGAAGGTGTTTATCCAAGCAGGCAGTGCAGACATGATTGGAAGCAGTCGCTTCTGGAATTTCAGGCTGCCTAGTGTGTGGCGTTGGGGGAATGGTACCATTTGTCCTCGGCGAATGGCTTTTGAGCGGTAATTGCCAATCAGGTCAATGCAGAAATTCTGGATGTATATAATGTAAAACATGGCTTTTTCTCAGCTGCTTCTAGTTTATACATATAGATAACAAATGAATTGTAGCAGGCCCACATGAAAAATTTGATGAAAAGGCGACGGGGCCACCGGTAATGACGTCGCAAGCGATTGAGGCGCGTCATTTGATCATTTTTGTCACAACCACCCATGTGGCGATTGTAGTCCTGGCCAAGCTGTGGAATCGGAACTTCATCAAGTGTTCCATCTTTGTTTCTTCTGTTTGCTATTCCTATTTGTGTTGGGTCATGAAAGTTTGAGATTAATTTAATTGGCCTCCGATCCTGCCATACCATACAGGTTATGCTACCCTGACATCGATAGCGACTTTCACCTCTCACAAGCTTGTCCACCTTCTTCAAGGAGAGTGGACAATTTTTTTATATTTTGTTGAAGAGTACCAACAAGTCCTGTTTGCAGCTCATTCAGCATGTACCTTGCTAATGTCACTAAGTTGTAGTACCGATCTATAACGATAATATGTGCTTTCTTTTCCTTCTCACATTACGTCAAAAGACGAGTCACAGTGTTTCCCACAGCAGCAAGCTCTGTTGTAACTATTGGTGCTGCCCCAGTGTAGATCTCAGCGTTGACTATGTAGCCTGTCGACTTTCGCAAAGAAGAAACGACTTTATTCCCCATTTTGAAGGCTTGTCTTTGATGTATTGCTTTATAGCAGTTCTATTTTTGGTGGGTATCATGCTTGCTCTTTTTCCTCTTGAAGTGTTCGGTTTATTCGCCGATCTTTTCATGGTTATTTTCGATAAAAATCAACTGTAATCATAACTCACTGCTTTATTCGAGGAAAATACCATTTGTAAACACTAATTTTGCAACAAATGCGAGATTTGTCAACGATTGTCTGTTATTTTTTAGAACTTATTCAAGTGATATCCAAAATACCTAGAATTCAGTAAATCGGTATAGAGGAATTAAATCTATTACCTAACATTCGATAACTCGATCTGGTACGGTTAGTCATCACAAATTCTCTAACTTTCCGTGTAGGTAGAAGCATGAAATTTTAGGAAGTTGTGGAGTACAATCCCGGGATGGTAAAAAGCGAATGTTTTAAAAATGTATCACTCACTGGGGGCCATGGACCCAAATGTTTTTGTTTTTTTTACACTACATTGACACATATAGGTTTTTTATGTCTCAAATAGCGGCCTTCTATGTGAATTTATCTGTTAAAGCTAATTACAATAATTTGAAAAAGTTAGTTTTAGCACAGTTAACTTTAATGCAGTTGTTTATAAATATTAAGTAAATAATATTTTGTTTCATTCAAAATAAGATAGTTCTATTTTTTAATCCTTTATATTAACTCGTGGTGTCTGCACCCTTGATTGCTTGAATGCTTGATTGCTTGATTGCTTGTCGCCAAAACGTTTTGATCGATTTTTAACCCACTTCCTCGTAAGCTAGCGAGCTGAAATTTTGCAGGCAGTTTCGTACCAATAATAAAAACAATGTATCAAAATTTCAGATCGATCGCATGTACCGTAATTAAATTATTGATTTTTTAGATTATTTTATTTATTCCTATGTATCATGCTATTTTTGAGATAGAGCGTTAGCGGTGCGTATTATATTGAACAACCTTTTTGTCGCGCAATAAGGTGCGTATTTTATTGACAACTCTTTTTATAAACATATTCCTGATCGGTGCGCATTATATTAAACATGTTTTACGACACAACTGCAATTTTGTATTTCTGGATGGTCTTGCGCTGCGTATTATAATGAACATTCCTTTAGTTACGTCTCGTACATAAAGGATTTATAGTGAAAAACTAGTTTTTTTACGTTTTTTTAAAATTTAATCCTTTATCCTAGACTCGTGGTGTCTGTTGAGGCCTTGATATTCCCGAAAAAAATTTGAGTCGATTTTTAACCCATTTCCTTGTAATCTAGCGAGCTGAAATTTTGCAGGAATACACGTGCCGACGATAAAAATGATGTATCAAAATTTGAGATCGATCGCATTTTCTGTAATTAAATTAATGCATTTTTAAATTATCTTTATTTGTCTCTAAGTAACATGTTAATTTTATGTGCTAGAGTGTCGTGGTTCGTATTATATTGAAAAAACAATTCCAGTCGTGCAATAAGATGCGTATTATATTGACAATACTTTTTAAAAATATATTCCCGATCGGTGCGCATTATTAAACATGTTTTACGAGACATAACTAAAAAAAAAGTTTTTTTTATTGTGGTGCGCTGCGTATTATAATTAAAATTATTTAGTTATGTCTAGTATATGCAGGATTTATAGTAAAAACTTGGTTTTTTTAGTTGGTTTTTTAGGCCCCTATCCTATTAACTCGTGCACGTAGGCGGATCTGTGTATGTCGTCAGGATTTCAACTTTTTCAAAACGCTCGTCAACAAGTTTTCTGTCTTGCTAGAGAGATGAAATTTTCACAGTAGGTTTTGCTTGTGGGAAGGATTATGCTATTAACGTTTCAGATCGATCGAATGTAAGATAATTAAATTAATGCATTTTTAGTTTATCTCTATATGACACATGTAATTCAATATCACAATTTGTTATTGTTTTTCTTCCACGTGTCAGTTGAGTTCACGCGTTGACGTCAGCCGTCGATGTCCACAAACCCCCCCCCCTTTTCCCCGGTTTTAAAACCAGGGCAGATCATTCGGTTTCAGTCTGTAAATGTTTGTCGCGTTTGAACATAATCCATACTTTTAGTGATGACTCATATATAAGGGATTTATAGTCAAAAACTTTGTTTTTCGGGATTGTTTAAATAAATCTCTTATATTAACTTCACCGCCCTCTCTGTCTTGGGCTCGTGGTCGGTCGGTCGGGAGGGCTGAAAATTAAAGTCAGAAATGACATAGTCGTGTTGTGTGTAGGACATGTGTTAGTGGATCAGCGCACAAAGAGCTTACAAAAGGGGGGAAAATTAAATAAAAAGAGAAGCTCAAGAAAGTGTTGAACAACTAAAAAAGCGACATTAAGTTTTACAAATATTTTGTTAACGCGTAAAAGTAGAAAATAAAATGAACTAAAAAACTTTTTTTAAAAAGATGAGGCCAAGCTGCAGTGAGGAATGTAGAGTCTCGCAAGAAAAAGCAGCAAATAATTTTTTATTGACAAACTAAGTAGTCACACTCAAAACTTTTGTGTTAGTTGATCAAATTTTATATCTCACATTAAATCCCACAATCGATCACAATAAATATCCATTTTCTCTACTGGACTAATTGGATCTCACAGCAGCTAAGTTTTTCATATTCTTTCGTTATATTCGTTTTATTTGTGTACTATTTGTTCGTTGAGGAAGGCTCTTTGCCAAAACATTAGCTGTTTTGTTACGTCCTGTCAGGCTAACTCATATCCTGTTTATATTTTATACATTTACTGTAGTTTAACTCTTTAATAGTACGTGTGTTTGTTTAGGAGCGATAGCTTTCATAAATTGTCACGAAGGAAAAGATGGAGTAAAAAGAACTCACGTGACTTCATAAGAAAGTTCATTATGGACATGAATAATATGCACTAAGTAACAGTGAGGCTAATGGGGGGCACATTTATAAGTATATAGAGGGGCACATATATAAGTATATAGAGGGGCACAGTTATAAGTATATGGAGGGGCACATTTATAAGCATATGGTTGGGCACATTTAAAAGTATATATAGAGGGGCACAATTACAAGTATATAGTGGGACACATGTATATAGAGGGCACCATTGTGGCCCTTTGTAAGATAATTGTAAATTGTAGTGGCAGGGGCTAATGATATATACCTAACATTGTTGGAACAAACTAGCTTAGCCATTGTTAAAATGTTTTTGCCAAAAGTTAAACTAGATTCTTGTGTTAAATTTTAAGTCCATTCATTGTGAGTCTACTGTCGGAATCATATAAAATGAGTTTTAAGGACAAAGAAATAATCAAACTTAAATGTTAATAAAATACAAAATACACAAACAAATTGTGCAATGAAAACAATAAATTTGAGCTTTATTTTTAGACTGATACGATATTAAATGTTAATATAAGATTTGTTTAAACGTCATATACCATTGCAAGTCCCAATGAGAAAATGTTGCTGTTTTTTAAAATTGAAACATATAAGGGCTTTTTTAAAATGGCTGACACTATCAGCGCAGGGAAACAGACCAAATAACTCAATACAATTTTTTAAAAGTTAATTACCTGTTTTTGTTACTTCCCTTGAAATATTCAGTTTAATGACGTCATAAATTTCTATTTTTGGCTTTAATCGAAATTATCGATTAATTAATCAATAATTTTTCAAAAGTTAACGATTAAATTTAAATTAACCGATAACAGCCCTAAAAAGAATACAAACAGGAGAATTAAGAATTTGGAGAGAAGTAAACTATTAAAAGTAAAATTAAATATAAGATCAATGCAAGAGCAGTAATATATTTTGTGAACATCAATTTTGTTGTCATCATGAGAGAATACTATAATGAGCAGAAATTATACAGCAATGTAAACAACAAATACAATATAAATACGCAATTGTTTTTTCTCTCATGAATATACTCATTGTATTAACGTTCTATTACTTATAATTAATCTGGAAAATGAAGACTATGTGAATGGAGTGCGTGCAAATCATTTAACATGGTATCCCTAACTAAAGGGATTGAAGTTAAGTAGCAAGCTACTTGGATAAAATAGAACGCTTTTTATCACAATTGGAAAGCATTGGAAGAATATCTAATAATAATTAAACAGGCAAATATATTTTAGTTATTAAATAAATTTCACTGCTTTTAATATTTTAAAATTAAGTTCGACTTTTAAGATTATTCATTTTTTCGAACTTTATTTTACAATGCGAGTTTTTAATATACTCCAAATGAAACTTTTACCAAACACAAAATATATTAGTTATGTTTCTTAGATTTAAAATTACATTTTAATTGATTTTTAAAATGTACTACTCTTCTCTTTTAAGTTTTGTTAGCACAAACTCAGAATTAATACGTACGCACCGGTGCTTTGTAGTGCGTTAAATGCAGGAAAAACATTCTCAATGCACATCCAAAATGATTAAATTAATTTAAAAATGTGATGAGTTCTCCTTATAATATTTCTACCGTATATACTCGTTCGCAAGTCGACCATTTTTGGACAAAATCAAGGGGAAAAAGTTGGGGGGTCGGCTTACTAGCGATTCATTAACGTATTTATGCAAAGATATTGAATATCGGTGTTGTTATTGTAGATCATCAAAGTCCTTTTCTACATTCTACAAGATTCGACTGCTCTACCAGAAGCTATAATATAATATTAAACTTCTGCACTTCACTTATTTAATCATTTTATTTATTTTTGTGAACGTTTTAAAAAATTGTTTTACAAATTTTGTTTTCAGCAACGATTTTTAATGTACGCGCATTTTGAGGCCTTTCGAACGGGTGCCATTTAATTTTTCCACCATCCCGTTAGACTGTGGGTGGTAAATAG
>CALYLW010002528.1:0-43269 GCA_944989445.1 Ampullaceana balthica
GTGGGGGGGGGGGAGTTACAGTGTTGTGTGATTTTTGTAAACGTTGGGGCGGGGGTGGTTCGGGGATGATGTTAGATTGTACTTTCTGGTTGGAAGGGAGGTGATTGTTTTATGGCGGTGTGGGGGACGAGGGAGTTTGTAGTATGACATTTTTAGGGTATGGGAGTATGGGCTATGGTTTGTTTAAGTTTTATTGTGGGGTTTTCTCGGGAGGATTTCGATGGTGAATGAATGTATTACGTTTGTTTGATAATTGGTTTTGGTTTGGGGTTGGTTTACATAGAATACGGCAGGGAACTGAAGTGGGAAGTGTTCATTTAGGGGTGTTCCTCCCTGATGGTTTAGGGGAAGGGAGGGTTCGAACGTGGGATTTCTTGGTGTGGCTGGTCAGTCTATTACTAAATTGTGTATTGGAATGGGGTATGTGACTATGTGTCGCTCGGATATTTTCATGACGCGTGTGTTGTATGTGCCCGAATACGGCTGCACACCCGGTTAGCACGTACTCATTAGTTAAGGGTGGGTAAAAGCTTTTTGTTTGATGTAAACACATGAATGCACTATTGTCCCAGAAGGTGGTTTGGAATTGTCATGATAGTGGTATTAGCATAGTTGGTCGTCGGAGGGGGTCGTGTAGGTATTGGCAATGGGGGCTGAGCCGGAGTTACATTTGTGATGATCTAAAATGTATTCATCGTCAATCGGGTTTTTTCGTGGTTTTTGTTTGAGTTCAGTGATTGGGGGTCTGTAAGAACTTTTTTTTCAATTATAAATTTACTCTTTTTCTTATTTTTGTTTCATTGAGTAAGCGCGTAATCTTCCTACGTTGTTTGGGAACGTCCTACCCTATAATTAGTCGTTGGTTCCATTAGGCCTACGTTTTTGAGATTGGGCGATTTTGCGAGCCACTTGGGGGGACTTAGAGGCGGGCACAGGGGAAAAAAGTAATTTGCGCGATGGCGGTTGGTAGTTTTTATTGGGGGAAGAAGGGTGGTCTATTGGATGGATTAATTGGTTGTGTTTTTTTGAAGTGTTCACTGCTTATTTTGTGTATCCAAGTCTTATTAATTTTCTATGCCCTTATTTTTAATCACAACTCCTTCATGTTTTTCTGAACTTGTTTTTTATTCGTAATATTTGTTCCTGTTTGGCATCTGTCAGTAAATATTTAAAAATAATAAAAAAAAGTTGGCATTTTTTTGCCCCCCAACATGGAATAAATTTCCTGGCTCGCACGCACTTGGTATTGGATTATTTTTCTGCCGCCCCAACATCCAGCACGCCCTACAGCCGACGTGACATTTCCAGTACACTTGTGTTTTCTCAGTGCCAACTCCATGGAAGTTCAATTCTCTTTTTTAGATGCCATTGACAAGACTCGGGGTGCATTAAGCGATACTCGCCCATATACTAATATATATTTCATGTATTGGTATTGATTATAGGCCACAAGTGTCGGCGACACGTATGGTATATAATTCGCAGTTCCACTTTTGCCTGCTTGCGCAGGATGGTCTAGGTGTGGTTTTTTGTTTATTGACGCATTGGGAAAACATGTCAATTAGGAAGGGTGGCCGTTGTTAGTTTTTGTGGGCAGGGTCTGGGATAGGGGGCATGAAGAGATGGGATCGTGTGTAGAGAGTCTGTCTTTTGCATTGGGGGTACGACGAGTGCGATGTTGTTTTAGGAAATGGTCTCAGCAAAGAGAGCGCCAAGGTATTGCTATAGACCTGTTGGTACTGGGCCATCACATACAGCCGCTTGTGAAAATTGCACCATGTACATTGTTTTTGACGGCTACTTTATAAACTCCATTTCCAGCTAACCCAATAATTTCGGCTAGTCAAATCTTTGTGTCGTGCGTCCTTTTGAGTTACGTCGCTTGATCGTTGGCTATGAGACCATGGTTTGTGGTAATTATTCACTTTCTCATTTTTGAGTCTGTGTGTTTTACTGGGGCGAACGCGGCGTGTGGGGAAGCAAAGGTAGGCTTATGGGAAGTGGATTCAATGGGGATAGTATATGCGTATGGTGTGGTGTAAGTTTAGTGTGGTATTTTGTGCGGGTGTGTGCATGTTGGGAAGAGAGGTTTGGGTACATCATGTGTAACGTTGTTGATTCAATTGAGGTGGCAGTAAAGACAAAAAAAAAGGGCACGGAATTCCCATAAATTACTTTTGTTCTCTGCTCATATATTATGAGGAACGTATACCTTGTTAAATTTTTTTTGTTCCTTATTTTATATATGTTTTTTTGGCCTAGTTTCAAATTAATTTTTCTTGATTCAATACTATGTCCATACCAGTTAACTTTTAAGTTGTGTTTACATGTGGAATTTTGCGTTGTTTTTTTTATGTCGTACGGTCTCGCATGGGGATTTTTGGTTTGGCTCGGTGCATTGAGAGTCCCCCCCCAGTGTCTTATGTCACAGTTTCCGAATCAAGTTTTGTAGCACTCCATCGAGCTCAAATGTTTATGGATACATTGGATGTATTTTGGTCGTGATTTGTAATGTGGTAGGCAGGTTTTTAAATTTTGAGACTTCTTTGTTTTTGATTCATAGTTTAAAGTATTGGATATAAGACCTTCCCCAGGGGCAACAATTCGTATAAATTGAGGATGTGTGGTTCGGATTAATTATAAAATAAAATAAAAACATCAGAGGGCCAGCGCAGTAGGAGACCTTCTACAAACGCATTTTTATTTTATGTCGGTGGAAGGTATGTTATGTTTGGTGCATTGTGGGAGGATGTTTTACTTTCTACAATTGGACTAGTTCGAGAGTGGGGATGGGGTTTTTTTGGGACAGTGACGAAGCGGGGAAGGTGAGAGAAAGTTTTTCTTGTGTGAGTGGGGTTTTCTATGTCTCTAGTGTGGGGGGAGGACTTTTTCCTCAAGGGGAAACGGATGGGGGAGGTAGGCTGGGTGACTCAACCGAGATGGATGCAGTGATTGTTATAGTTCCGGTTATTTCATTTCTTAATGGCTGGAAATTCTTCTATTTTGGGGAGTTTTTTAGTAAGAGGTCCAACGGGATATGTTGAGGGTTTAATATTTGGGCAGCCACGGAATGTCAAAGGGGAGTTTTTAGTCTGTTTAATTGATTGCAGTTTTTTGCGGGCATGGTGGCTTGGACTTTGCGTTTTTTCAAAGAGAGGTAAATAGGAGGATTGACATAGTCAAATAAGCGGTTGGTTTTTTGGTATGAGCTTTCTATCTTTTCTGCCGGCTTTATTAGTGATGTTTGATGGTTGTTGGAGTTTTGGGGTTTGTGGTTTCTTTGGTCCCAAAAACAAATAACAAATTGGAAAGTAATGGGCAATAAACTGGGAAGGGTCGGTTATGGTCATTAGGAAAACTGGTAGAGTGTTTATGGGGGAGGGGGGGGGGTGTTTAGCGTAAAGAGTGGTGAGATGGGGCTTGTGGCGTCGAGGGCAGGCGGTATGGTCAAAAATTTTTAGTTCGTATGTTGATTTGGTTGACAGGGATTTTGGGGAGTGTTAAGTGGTGGTTAGCGCAGGTGTTTAGGTCTTTTCGTTAGTTGGCACCGTTGGTTTTGGGCGGTGGCAAATTGTCTATTGTGGGGGGGGGAAGTGGGTTTGAGTTGGTTGGGTGGGGGGGAAAGGGTAGGTTTGTAGAGGAATAGGAAGGTCGGTGGAGGGGGCTGGGATGTTCGAAGAGTTCAGTAAGTTAAACCTTATTGGGGGGGCTTCGGAGGGATCGTGTTATAAAGGGTACTGAGGATCACAACGTAATGCGGCCGGGAACCTATGATCATGGTCTGGGGATCACGAGTAGTAATAACACGTGGGGAAGTTTGTATGTTAGAGAGTACAGGTTAGAGGAGAGTGTTGATGGATGGGTATTTTCAGTGATTGGTTGAGTATTGGATAAGAGTCTCTACGGGTACTGGTCAGGTAAAGACGGTGGTTGAGTTATTATGGGGGATTCTTTTTTGATGGTCATGAAAATGGGGGTTCACGAAGTCGAATCGGAGCATCTTTTCGCGGTTTTATCGGTCGGGGGGGAGGAGGGAGTCTAAACGGGGCCGACTAATAAAACTGATTACTGGTCGTTATTGGGTATTTAATGTCGTAGGCGAATGTAATGCGGGAGGCGATTAGGCTGTAATAGCGGTGGCATATGTTTTGTGATGGGTTGGGGGCATGATTTTAGTAGAGGTGATCTAAGGAGAGCTTTGGTGGGAGGTGATGAAGTGGACTTGATTGTGCTTTTATAAAAGGGAGGGTAGGGTCATATGTGGTGGTTTGTGAGGCGAGCGCTGTCTTTTGGAAGCCGGCTATATTCTATTCGGAGGGGGTTATTGTCACATTAGATTGGTTTTTGGGGTGTTAAAGGTTTATTACTACATTCTCAGTGTCTTGTTATTTGGGTGTAGGTTATTGGCTAATGGAGTGCTTTGAGCCCGGACATGCGCGTTTCTGGCGTTTTACAAATAGGGTATAGATGCTGTGTAGGTTAGTTACTAAAAGGTGGTGATCTTTATGGCGGGGGGTTTGTTTGGTTTGGGTTTGGTAGGTTGTGGTGTTGACTGGATTAGGGGGGGGCGGAGGCGGGGACCGTTTTCGGTGATAGCGAAAAGGGGAAAGTGAAATGGAGTTATTGAGTGGTTGGTTCTTTGTAAATCTGGTAGGTTATTTAGAGCTGTGTGTAGTGGGGGGGGGTTTGGATGAGGTCTGCCATATGACTCGATTGGCTTGAGACGCGTTTACGGATAAGATTGTGAGGAGGGTAGTTTTATCTGTGACGGACGGGATTGACTGTGTTGTCGGGTTTGGGTTCATGTTGGTTTTTTGTTGTGATGGGTTGGGGAGCAGATATAGAAGGACTAGGGGAGGTTTAGTTTAGGAATTGATAGGAGTCGTAATTCCTTGTGTCATAGGGTTGGGAAAGAGGGATTAGGGTTTAGTGGCGGGGGGTTGTGGGGGCGTATAGAGGTTGTGATGAGGTTATACGTCATATTTATGGGAAGGGTTTTTCAAACGAGGGTTTCTATTGGGGGGGGCCGGGTCCTGGTGACAGGGCGTTTTTCTGTACGAGGGAGACAGTTAGGGTCTGACTGATCACACGGTTTGGGATCTCAACAAGGTAATGCCCAAGAGGGTCCCGAAGGTTTGAGAGTATAGTCGAGGTGATGGATTTATGTTCTATAATTTGTAGTGGGCGAATGCACTGGTTGTTTTGTTGCAGTGGCAGCTTAATCGGGTAAGGTGTTGGGAGGTTGGGTTGTATGCTTTCAGCGTGGTTCTAGGTTAGATTGCTTGGTTTGGCACAGGTTTGACTTCGTGCGTACTTGTGTGTTACTGCCCTTTGAGAGCATGTGTGTATATTGTTGTACGGGGGTCGATGTATGGTATGTGGGGCGATCTGCGGCGTTTTGGTTTGGGGATGAGTTGTAGTAGGCTCGTGTCGTGGTGAAGGACCTTTGGTAGAGGCGTCACGATTGTTGTAAGTGTTGTGAGATTTTGTTTCAGTTTGGCGTCATCTTCTGAGTGTATGCTTGGATAAGTAGTTCTGTTTTGAGATAAGTGTGGTTTTTGAAAAGTAATGACCCATGGTGGGATAGTGGGGGTGGAGAGGGAATTGGAACCTGGAGGAAATACGGGAGCGAAGCAAGAAGCGAGTTGGACTGGCGGAAAAAGTTGAGTCTTGGAGTGGATGGTTTGTGTGTAAATGGAGGCCAGAGGGATGGGTAGGATCTGTGGGGGCGGTGGAGATTAAAGTGGAGGATTGTAAGTCAGAAGGAGGGGGAGGGTTAGGGCGGAAGGATGAATAGGTTGTGGTGATAAGAGGCGAAGCATGGTAAACGCGGGGGGGTGTTTTTATCGGGTGCGGGTGGTTGGGGGACTTGATAGTAGATTGTTAGATTGGGTAACAGGTTTAATAAGACAGAATGTCGGTTTTTTTTTTGGTTCTATTTCAATCGGCCGATTTTTTTGACAAGGGAGGCCGTGTAAGGGTGGGTCGCGTGGAGATGTGGAGGAATGGGGTCGGGTGTGGGCGGGATCTGTCCACGCCAGCGCCTTGAGCGTGTATATAACTCGCTGCGAAGCTGTTGCGCGGCCTCAGTTCTAAAGCGATGAGTAGGGGTGGTATGTGACAGGGTTTTTCATCTTCCCTTGGTGGGACAACCAAAGTCCCTTGATGTTGGGTATTCTCTTGAATTTGCATCGGAACGCACGACGCGGAGTTCGACTAAGTGCACGCCCGCGGGGGGGGGAGTTCGTTAGTTAGCTTAAAAAGGGGGAGTTGGTGGGCGCGAAAGCGGGGGGTCGTTAATAAATCGGATTTGGTAAAGTTTTGTAGATTGGTGCGGGAGCAATAGGCTAAGAATATGATCGGGGAACATTGTTGGTATCCGTGGGCCTGTGTTTTGTTCGGGGCTACCCAAGACCCCACTGTGTTGTGGAACCCCGGGGCAATGGGGTATGAGGGGCACTCGTGTTTGTGACACGGGGCCAACGTGTTTGATGGGGCCAGTGTGTTGATGGGGCCTGTGGTTATGAGGGGCCACAATGTGCTAAATGTGTTTTGAGGGTCACTAAGGGTCTATGTCCCCACCCACTCTACCGGGGCCTCGTGTTTGGATAGCCTCGAGCGGGAACCCTGTGGTGTTCATGTGGCGCGCCAGTGTTAGGAGGCGCGATCTCCTGCATCTATGATCGGCGCTCTCTCTTGATCTAAGGAACCGTTCCAAGACGCATTTATTCCTGCGAGGGACGCCCAGTTCGGTTGGTACTACTATCTCGGCTAGCTTTTGATGCTTTAAACCTCGGGTATATCATCATTATAAAAAAATTTTGAAAATAAATAACAGGCTTTTTGTTCACACACGAATAACATATTACCGCCTTTACCAGGTTGCCAGTGGATTAAAAATAAATTGATATCTATCAGGGCGGAACCCTACCTCCCCACAAGGGCCGACATCCTTCTAAAAGGTATTTACCTGCGTGATCATATATACGGCGTACGGGCGAAAGTTCGGCGGGCTATAGCTCCTTGCGACATCTTCACACGTTCGTTACCCAACTTACCAACGAGGCAGCATCCTTTTCCCATGAAATTGTTTGCTCAGTTATGCGATTTATCTCCCGTGATGTGACGGGGGACTAGTTTTGTAAGCTGGGGTGTGCACCGTTGACTGTTCAATTGGTTTTGTCCTGCGCGTATTTCGGCTTAGACGTTACTACAACAGGGGTTTTTTATTGGATGCGGTCTAGGAAGCAGGATCGGGTATCGGGGTTGGTGTAGAGGGCTGCTAGGCGAGTTTGTCTTGTTTTGGGTATTTTTTATTATTGTAAATTTGTTAGGGCTTGCGGATTGTATTGTTTTTAGGAGGTGCCAGGGGGATGGCGTGGTGTTGGGTTTATTAGTATGGGCAGACGGAATGGTATGGGGGGATAGGCGATGGCTGGGTATGGCGCCGACGGATGGAGGGTGGCGGTTTACGAAGGTAAAGTGTTACTGGTTGGGAGTGTGGAAAGGGCGGGCAGGTTTGCTGCTTTATCTTTTGTTGACGTATTTTGTATCGCAATACATTGTTTCATCGGAAAGCGAACCCTGCGACCAAGAGTTTGTCCGTGCCTATAACACCATCTGGGCATCATGTTTCTGCAGGTTGGATGGTCATTATTAGTGTGCAACTGTCTCATGATGTTGACTGTGTATTTAGTCTCGTGGGTTGGTAACGCGAAATTTCGGTATGGATAATGGAGGTGTAGTGGACAGAGGGGTCAAGGGGAGGGAGTTTTTTATTTTCTTTGATGTTTTTGTAGTATCCATAAGGAGGGGAGTTTTTGTGTTTTTGTTTATTATCGGGGGTACGGGCACAGGATCCGTTTCAAGTGGCCAGCTCGTTCCTTAATTCGGTCTGGAGGTATATCTTTAATAGAAATCGGATGGGGTTGTCTAAGCGTAGGTACCATAAACTATAATTTCTTTAGCATACTACACGGACTACAGGTAGACCTCGTGGTTTCGTGGACACGGGCGCTGGGGGGACCGGGCGGGCAAACGCGGCAAACCGCACTGCCCCAGGTGAAGGATCCATGTTTGGACACAGGTTCAGTGATTCAGTACAGTCTTATTTCTGTACGCGTATGGGGGACGGTCGTGTGGTATGGTTTTTCTTTTTACTAGTCTTTGCGTTGGATCTAATTTTTGTGACAGAGTGTATTGTCTTGGTAATTGTCAGTGGTTTACGTCAAGCTACTGCGTTTATATGGAGTGGCTTTTCTGTTTTATGGGTATAGGGATTGTTGTTTTATGAGTTTTGTAATTTCTCTGGCGCTGCCGTTTGTCTTAGCTGCTGCGCACCCCCCCCCCCAGGCATTACTAGTCTGTTGTATTCCAATTCCTGTTGAAGCCATGCTTAGGGTCTAATTTGACTGCGCGAAGCAATCCATCATTTGTGGGTTTTGGCGCAAGGCAGGTGGGGAGGAGCACCGTACCGGCTACAGCCGACAAAGTGCCCCCAAGACCAGTCCCCTCAGTCGCTAGTAGTGATTCGCTCCAATTTGTTTTTCTTCCCGCATACTCATCTTTGTTGGGGGGGCGGGGGGGGTTGGTGGTGTTGGTGGGATTTCATGGTTGCTTGTTGTAATTAGTGAGAGGGTGGGGTTGTGGGTGGGGGTGTGTGTTGGTGGTTTAGTGAAAGAGCATTGACTCGAGTGGTGGATCGAGAGTACGTGTGTATGGGATTGTCTACGTTCCGGGGTAGTAGGGACACATTCCTGTATAAGTAACGCACACTCAGAACGCCATAGTGGGGAGTAGTTATCAGTGCGATAGAGGATGGAAGAAGTAACAAGCAAGTGGTGCGGTGATGGTGTGTCGTGAGGGACGGTTCCATCGCAGGCTTTGGCTGGTGGGGTAAGGCGCGTTTATTTAGTTCAGTTAAGGAAGTGTAGTGGATGGATTAGTGACCTAGGAGGCCTGAGAGAAATGGTAGTTTGTAGTTCTGTTTTGTTTGTGGCTTAACGATTTTCCGATTGGGTTGGCTGTTGGCTGGACACAGAAGAGCGTCATTTTTGTTTAATAGTTTTTCAATGAGGTTGTTGGAGGTGGTGTGTATATAATTCGGCTTTATCTCACACCCCCCCACCTATATCACACTTTAGGTGGCCAGGGTGTATGAGTGCTTTGTTTCACGTTTTGCCTCGCAACTGTGGCGGTAGTAAGATGTCTGTTGGAAGCAGCTAGATGAGGGGGGTTTGATTCGGATGTAGCATTTAGGGGGTGGGTGGGGGGGTGGTGGGTTTGGGTTTGGGGCGCTATCGGCGGGTTGTGGTTTGTGGGAGAGCGGGTTAGCGTGGGATGGGGCCCGGGGTTTTTCAGTGCTGGTTTTTTTTCGGGGGAGCGAGGATTTTTTTCTGAAATAAAATCAAACACAGTAAAGTTTTAGACTTCGGTTTCACCCCCATAATGGTGCCACCCAGGCGGCTCCCGCCTACCCCCCCCTCCACGAAACCACTGCTACATTGGACTAGTATCTTAAATTAAGTTTGTCCACCTTAAAACCCCTGCAATTTCTATTAATAGATTAACGCCGCCGTTTTAGTACAAGGCCAAGTGTATAGTGCAGACGTAAAACTTTTTATTTTTATATTTTTAAAAAGCATTCTTTTCCTGATTTTTTTTTAGAAACAAGTCACAGCATAGTCACCCAAGGTGCCACCAATGGAGCGTTTCCTTACCACAGTAAAGTCTCTGTCACATCAGAGTCTGGCTCACTTATGACCATCAACCTGAAATTCAGTGGAAATGTGGATCTCTCATTCTCGCAGCCATGTAAATATGTTTGAGTGTATTTTTTAGATTATTTTGTTTCTGCTTTAAAAAAAACCTATTAACTTTCATGTTCTAAATGCGTTAAAAAAATCATAATAAAATGGCGAAACAAGACTTAAAAAATGTAATGACAGAAGTATGTGTTTAAATAAATAAATGAAAATCTTCGAAGTTTTTATGTATTAAATAAAGTTATTTGGTATTTTTTTGTTAATTTTCTTTCTTTAAGTGTCCAGCTCTAATTAACCGTTCAATGCAAGGCCGTACCAAGACTTTTTTACGGGGGGTTCGCAAACTTGTCGCGAAGTCATTTCATGTTAAGATAAGACAAACCTCTCATAACGAGCACCTCACATAACGAGATATTCGCATAACGAGCAACATTTTCATGGAAAAAGTTGCTCTCTTAACGAGCGAAGATTCGCATAACGAGTGACCCAGAAAGGGAAACTCCCTTTTTCCTCCTGGAATTTCATTAGTGAGGCGGCACTTCCGCCCTGATATTATCATTTTGTGTTAAGCACGCAACCTGTTAGCGTATTGTTTTCGTGTGTGATCAACCGTTTTTACAAATTTTGTTATAAGATGTACACTAGGTTTAAAGCATAAATGCTACAGTGTGTGTATACTACCAAAGGGGCGTCTCGCAGAATATGCGCTTGAACTCCTGAGACAGCGTCCGACATAGATGCAGCGCCCTCATAACACTGGCCTCTCATAACACTGGCCCCTATAACACTGGCCCCTCATAACACTGGCCCCTCATAACACTGGCCCCTCATAACACTGGCCCCTCATAACACTGGCCCCTCATAACACTGGCCCCTCATAACACTGGCCCCTCATAACACTGGCCCCTCATAACACTGGCCCCTCATAACACTGGCCCCTCATAACACTGGCCCCTCATATTCTGTAGTGGGATCCCCAAATATCTGAATAATGTCAATATCTATTTTTTTTTAAAAGGGCACACATTCTCAAAAGGGGGTTCGTTCGAACGTACGAAACCCCCCCCCCTGCGTACGGCCATGCAATGTCTAGTGTTAACCACTAATTTGAATTTTTTTTTAAAGGATCTGTCATAAAAGTCGCTGAAATTGTTAGAAAAATTATAGACTATGTTATACTGTTAAAAAATATAAATACAATGAAGAATATAAATAGATCCAAAAATTATAACGACAATTTTTTTAATGTTTTCTTTTTTTTAATATCGAGGTTAAGACCTTAGTTTTGAATAGATTGAAAACATTCCTAAACCACTTTTCAAACAAAATCCTGAGGAAGATTCTCAACATCAGATGAAAGGGAAAAAAATTCCAGACACCAAGGTATTCAAGACATGGCAGGACTCACAGAGTATCTACACAAGCCTGATGCATTCCAGACTACGGGACACGTTGTGCGCTTGCCAGAAAATTATTATTAGCTCCCAAAGATGCTTTTCTATCGCGAGCTTACAGATAGAGAGCCCGCGATGTTGAAAAAAACTGTTCTTCAATGATACATTGAAGACAGAATTGAAGGTATTCGGCATTGGGCATAACTCCTTTGAGACAGAAGCATGCGAAGGAGCCTCTATTCACCTTGTAATACGGAACAGATGGCATGCTGCCAAGTCTAGAAGACAGGCCAGTAACGATCGTGGCTGTAACCCATCCTGATGACATCTCAATCATCTTTTGTCCATCAAACGGACTCACTTTTCGGAGAAAGTTTGCTCTCATGCGCTACCAACAGACACATGAAGATGCGACATCACGTAGGTTATAAGTGAAGTCAAACTGCAATCATTCTGTGTAAATACGCATTTTAAATAAATAGGGAATACGTTTGCCTGAGAGAACGCAACGTAACAACGCCAGGGCGCATCTAGTATGTTGAGAATGGTCCTGGTCGATCTCGACCGACAAACAATGTGCAGAACTGACACCCTATTACAAGTAAGGCTAGAATTGTAATTAGGGAAACTGAATTACCAGAGGAAGAAGTGGGAACATGGACTGAAAAGACAACCAAGTGAAAATAATGCGTTTCCACGTCGCTTTTCTTTGACATGATTCACAGAAGATGACCCTTATTTATTTTTATAAATCTATGTATCTTGAGTAAAGAGTCAATGCGTTAAAATTCGAACACATCTATTAAACGTAAACATACCTTAAAATAGACAATACGCAATTAAACTCCCAAGTCGTATTTTCAAATAGATCCAAGGCATTATATCTTCCAATGTCTTACTGCCTTTGCTCCGTCATAATTTAATGGTTTATGTATTAAATTAAAACTAAAAAGTCAATTTTACCATTACTTTATTCTGATACAATCTTATTTTGTTCTTTTTCAGAACCAAATTGTCACTTACAAAATTTAGGTGATGATCATTTAGTAGAAAGCAATTTACAAATTATCATTCCACAAATTGTTTCAAAGTGTTTTACTGCAATTTTATTTACCTATGTTAACTGTAAAACATATTAATAACACTCTTTACATTTGCACCATTCCATTGTCTATTGTGGAATAGAAGTATGCATATAATTTAAAACAAAAAGAATGTGGGGAAATTAATATATTATTTTTTCATTATTTCAATTACATCTTATCTGATACAGACGCTCTTTTTATAAAGAAGATTATTGCGTCCTATGATTCCATGATGACATCTTATTTACGATTTTGCTTATAAAATATATCGGTTGTTAATAATGTGGGTCTTCCTTATATTTTTAAATGGGAATACAAAGGACGTGAATACGTTTAAAAAAAATAATTGATGATTATAATATTCAAGACTTACATTTACTTTCTTTAAAGAAGCATTTTGTGATAATAAGTTGTTATTTAAATAATCTCAGTAAAGTGGTTTTAATTTTAATGGAAAGCTTTCTAAAATGTGAATTTACCTAAACAATGTTATTAGATAGTGTTGTTGTTGTTTTTTTTCTAACATTTTAATTGATTTCTTTTACCAAATTGTGTGTACGGGCATTTTGTAACACTATATTTAATACTCTTTGTCCTTAAAACATTTGTAATATTGCTTGAATCTCAGCTAAGAACTACTTTAGGCATTGTTACAGTATTTATTAAAATACACATATTTATGTGAAAAAGTTGCATGCAATGCAACCATGTATGAAAAGTCAATGTTTGTCACTTTTATCCTGTTGATGTGTCGGACACGTTTAAGTCGAAAGAAAACAATTCCGTTTTCAGCTATAAGATGGATAGATTAAAAATGGGGCTGGTACTGATTTTTAAAAAAAAATTGTTCGATTAATCGGGTAATAATTTAATCGATTAATTTCGATTAATTATATTTTTGTAACGCATATATAGATCCCGTTAAGTCGCGATTCATTATGTCGCGAAATCGGTTAAGTCGAGGTCATTCCGTGGCTCCCAAATTTCGTGACGCAACACAGTAAATAACGAATAAAAATCTTTTTGTTAACGTAAGCACGTATGAATAAATAATAATAATACGAGGGAAGAGTATGTAAGTAACAACAAATAATTAATTAATAAATTGGAAGACAAAATATTTTCTTAAATTTTAATCGAATTTTTACGATTAAAAGTAATTTCAATCGATTAAAATTTTTAACGATTAATTGATTAATTAATCGTTCATTTCCGCAGTCCCTATTAAAATGCGATAATAGAGGGAATTTATTAAAAAAAGTTTATTAGTAATAAGTTCCTTTAAAAGAAATGCAATGGTCGGCCTTTCATTTTTTAATTTAAATTTTACCTTATTCTGATTTATATAGTGTTGCATTTATTGTTTTATAATTTTAATTAACTGGTTCGTGATTACGAAGTGTTAAAGGGTTTTCTTACTTAATATGAATTTTTATTGATTGTTTATTATTTTTAGAAAGGTGGCCCCTTTGTGTTAAATTATGTGAACGGTAAATCGTTTTTTAAACATTTGTTTGGGAATCATGTTGTTTGTTAATTATTTTTTATACTAGCGTATCACCCGTCAAAAATGACGGAAGTTTTCAGCTGAAATCTATTTATTTTGTAAAAATGCATATATGCGCCGACCTTTTTCAAAAGCCCAACTAACTTGTCCTTGTTTGATAAATACGAAATATTAAACTTTCTGATATGTACTCAAAGTATTTTTTAATCGGGGTTGTAGGGCACCCACGGCGCCCCTTTGTTTTTTTAATTTATTTTATAATTAATCATCATCAAATCCTCTTTTTACATTGTTCCCTTTTCCAAACTTAAAATATGAGCTAAAACAATGATTTCATATATTTTTTTTACAGCGCATCTTTAATTTGCACACCTTTTGATGCATCGGTGCAGTTATTTGGTGCGCTGCTAAAATTCGTAGCGTAACGGACAGACACTACAGATTGATAATATACTTCCTTTTAAAAATTATTAATAGTATTTTTACAAAATTCCTCAGGATTAAATACTTTTATGAAACGATGGTCATTTCGTTTCATATTAATTAATTTGAAAGTGGCCTTAAAACTTTTATATAAGAACTTTAATTTTTACTTTACGTTACTCATAATATTGTGCTAGTACAATTATTTTATGGGTATTCCCTTTTTTTTGTCTTTACACAATTGTATCAACATAGATAAGGTTGGTAAATTTCATAAGGAAATAAAGGAATATAAATATTATGTACATATTTTCTATAATAGTCATACAGTGTCGTAACAATGGGTTGGCATCGGGACAGTTGCCAAGGGCGCCAGCTCACAAGGGCGCCACTTAATCTCTAATTTTTGAATTTGTATTTAAATAAATACAGTCTGACCTCTCTAAGTCGAACTCAAAAGGACTCGAAAAAAAATTGACTTGCGAAATTTTGGGTTAGGGGAAATGGCGTTATTAGGTGCCGATTAATCAATGACAATTTTGATATTGAGAGGTGGGGGGAACAGTCATACAGGCTAGTAGGCTTGACAGGAGAGAGAGGCGGTGTCTGACGTTTTATATGAAAGAAGCCAACTTGCTTTGACATACCGACTCAAGCCCGTGAGAGGAGACACCTTCCATCCCCCACTTTACTCCCTCCACAGTGGTATGGGGGAATAAGATTTTTCTTTTTAAAAAGAGTCACAGCATGCAGCAAAGGGACGCGAATTAGTTACCACTCCTTTTTCTTGTCCTTGTCATTTTTTGTATTTGCAAGGATCGCTTAATCCCTCGTGGAATGCACTAAAATAAGAATTTACGTCCATTGGCTCTAAAAAACAAGTGTTCTGAAATGTCACCCCAGAATAATAATCCAAACCATGGGCGTCGCTAGGAATTTTTCCAGGGGGGGGGCAAAAAAATCCCAACTTTTTTTTATATTTTAACTGACAATGCCATACAGGTACAATTTTCAATTAAATTCAAGTTCAGTATAACATAAGGGTTGAAAAAAGCCTTAGAAATTAATAAGACTTACAAATTAGTGCTGTAATAGCTAAAATACAACATTTATTAATGCATTTAATAAATTAAAAACTTTTTTTCTCAAATGTAGGGGGGGCAAATGCCCCCCTTGCCCCCCTTCCCTACGCCCATGATCCAAACGCCTTGGAAAATTCGACTAAGAGAGGTTGAAAGCCAAAAATCTTGGAGTTTCCCTTACTCAAAAACTAAAATAAATAAAGAGTAATTTATAATTGAAAAAAAAGTTCTTTAAACACCAAATAAATGAACTATTCCAAAACAAAAAAAAACCCGATGACATGTTTCATTTAGATCTTCTAAATGTTCTCGCTAAATGGGAATTGTAAGAATCGTACCCGAATATCCAACTAGCTATGAAAATATTTCTTACAATGCCAACCACAGTAGTCACTGCTGGAAGGGGTTTCAGCAAACTAAAAGTTTACAAAAATTACTTGAGATCGATTTCAGGTCAACAGCGCACATCATCTCTAGCTCTTATTTCCATCGAAAGTGAACTTACCAGTCAAATAAACTTTGATGAAATAATCACTAATTTTGCAAACATTAAAGCAAGAAAAGTTAATCTTTTAACGTTTGATATAGGACATAGGAGTGGAACGGTGGAGTGTTACTTAAATTTACTTTTAATTGTGAGTTTCTTTCGTTATGGATGAGATAATGAGTTTGACACATTTACACTATTGTTTTATTTATAATCAATAACACTTCAAGTTTTGCTGTAGTCTTTATTAAAGCAACACTATACAGTTTTATCCACCAATATATTTGGTATTATTTATTAAATAATAAACTGCAAATTAGTATTTTTCCTGTCTTTTGCATTTTTTATATTCACGTTGTATGACTGTCACTGTCAGACTACGTAATTATTGTCATAAATACAATTAAGAGAAATTAAATTTCATTTTCTAACAAATGAAAAATTCTCAAAGTTGAAAATTGTCAATTTATCAAGGGCGCCAAAAATAAATTAGCCAAGGGCGCCAAAAACCTAGTTACGCCTCTGTAGTCATAAATCAAATATCAATTAATCGAAAAGGATGTCTCAAATTATTGTTTTTATACATATACATGTACAAGTATCTCAACAAAAATCGCAAAAGACGTAAAAGATGAAATTTGAATTGTTTAATTTAAAAACACGAAAGGGCATAGATTTTGACACTTTTTAAAAAATATATTGATTAATTTTAATCACTCGATGGTGATAGTATAGCACCCAAGACAGTATGTTTTGATTCTATGTTTACTTTTAGCTATAACTGAAATCATATGATGTCACACTAGATTCTAGAATGCTATAGTTGTTATAGTGACTAGTGACATTCAGAAATTATCCTACATGTGGAATAAAATCAGCAGTCCCCAGCCTAGTGCTCTTCATGGGGCTAACCAAAAGATCCCACCCAGCTGTCTGGCCCCTAGGGGACGTAACAGTTGAGAACCCCCCCCCCGGAGTGGTCGCTTCTAAAGTGGCCAACTGGGCATCCAGGACAAAGAGTCGAAAAAAAATTTTGAATAAAAATTCTTTGCTTTTAATATAGAACTGGAAGGGGTGCTGACTTGACAATAATGAAAACGTTTATTAGAATTCCTAAAACGTGTGTATTTAAGTTGATACTTTAATATTTTTAATATATTTTATCCAGTGCTTAACTTTTCTTTCAAAGTTTTCATGCAAAATAAATAGTTCGTTGTTATTCATATTTTTAAATAGTTACAATTTTTTATTTACATGTTTTTGATAATATAATGTAAAGGTAATAATGTATGGACCAATGGGCGCATAAACTGAGAGTCATAATAGATCTTGAAAAGGTGCTGACTTGACAACAATAAAAACGTTTATGTGAATTACTAACACGTGTATATTAAATTGTAAATATGATTAACAGTTAATAAGTTAATCTTTTCTGTTATCCTGTGACAAACTTTGCTTACTACGTTTCATGCAAAATAAATAGTTATTAACATGTGAAAAATTACAGTTTATTTTTTACATGTTTTGATAATGTTGTGGTAATAATGTATGGACAAATGGGCGAATAAACTGACAAGTCATAATCATCGATGAAGCTTAAACGGCTTCAAATCACATATATGCTTGATGTGAATCACATTACAGTCACATAATTTATTTTTAACGCACTGTGCTGTAAAATTGGTGCACTCATAATTGGTGCGCACTATTCAATGTCGCAAGTTAACGTCCGGCTGACTCCTCAGCAATATTTGTTAATACGTCGAACTTCAAACTTCTTTGCCGCAGTATCACTTTATGCTGTGTGTAATTCATATTCATGCAAACTTATATAACGCGAAGCCTAAGCTTGGAGGTTTTCTCATAACACATATATTCGTATATATAATCAAAATATATACTCTGCTATGTCCGTTCGTAACGCTAGATTTTAGAAAGCCCACCGCTAAAAAAATAACATTGAAAAATATATTGCAAAAAAAAACACCAAAAAAAAACCCCACTATTTTCAAACGTCCGCATAAAATTGTTCAATATGGAAAAGAGATTTAATTTTTCTCTCTTGGTCTCTACATTTTCTGATTATTTACTATGCGGCTTTCAGGCAGAAGGGACAATTACAAAAACTGAGATACATCCATTTTGAAAACTCCCGTCATTTTTGACGGGTGATACACTAGTTCATTCATATTTCATTTTTAAAAAAAAAGCATCTAGATTTTTAAAGGTGCTATATTTTCTCGCAAGCAAGATAAGTTAAAGGGTAGATTTTTTATGAAACTAATCAAATTTAAAACAGTAACAGATTATATGCCTATAAATATTTATGTCATTGATTTACATTATTTTTCAAACGGAAATTTATGGTTGGCAGAAATAAATTGAATGATTAATTTAGTATCGATTCGGATATATTTATATTATATATTTTTAATACAAATATATTATCTTATATATAACATGCTCCTTGTATAAAAAAAATTATTGTGTTTATCCATTGCTTAGGTTTGGTATTCAATTTTTATATACTTTTTTTTTGAGTTTCAAATGTTGATAATGTGTTGGTTTTCCTGGTTTGATCAGGCAATCCATCCACGCCCGTATTCCAGCCGGGAAGTACAAAAATTGGTATGTGTCTGTTACTACACACGAAACAAGAAAAGTGTTATATCTTTATTTTTATCTGTGGGTTGTAAAAAAACTGAGCAAATGATGATACTTAACAAATGTATCTCATGAAAAGATCCAAATTACCCAATCGATTTCAAAGCTTCTTCTTATTTGCTGACTAATAATCCCCCTTACACACACCAACTTCAATTAATTATCGGCCATAAGTCTCAAGTTCCTAATAAAAGAACTAAAGATTTCATAAGTACAGGAAAAATGTATATGGAGGAATAGACAGCCCCTGGCTCAATAAAAAAATGTCTACTGCTAATAGACAGCTGTGTTTGCACTCATATTATATATAAATACATTCTTTGAACGCCACACCCTTGAAACTAGAAAACATCTAGAAGAACAATTATTTTTTTATTTAATTTTTATTGTTTTGTGTATGTGTGTGATGTAATGAACATTATAATAATTCAGTAACTTATCTACTCATAGATGAAGGAATATATTTATAAATATTAGTTTTTTTGTTGTTGCGATAATATTATTAAAATTGGTCATCAATGTTATTCTATTTATAGAATATTTTCAGTCGCCATTTTCCCCAACTGAAATATCTCAAAATCTTACATACAAAAGGTGGCAACGGTTTGGAGGTTACATCTTTCAATGAATACCACAACGTCACTGTTGTTTTCAAGAAGGAATATTTTTGTGCTCTAAGACTTGTGAGGAGGCCGGCTATGCAGGAGTAACTATTCTTCTTTATCATGTTATATTTAATTTATGTGGACATATTAAACATATTCATTTACATTTTCATTTACTTTTACAATTAATGAAAAAAAAGGGATCCGGGATACATATCAAAAATGGTTTTATTTTGTAATTGAATGGCTTCGATTTCTTTAAACGTAACGTTTTTCATGTTAAAAAAACTGTCAACCTTATAAGTTTCCACTCTTGGTTCTTTGCTGTAATACTCATAAATTATCTGAATCTAATCGTAACTTATTATAAAAAATATAATCAGAGAGGGGAATCTTACGCAAACGCCTTTCGTTACAAGTAATATTGGAATTTCCCATTATTCCGTTTATAAAGGAACGGGAATATTTTTCAACTGAAAATAGTTTTATTTTAGGTTAGAGCTTTTTTAGACGTGTTTTGTGCAATATTTTATCTAATTCTTCGGTTAAATATTCTCATTGAGCAAATTGAAAGTAAGAATTATCTGAAACACTACAAAGGAAAAGAAAATGACAATACACAAGTAGTACAAACAGTTAAACACACCATAGCATCCTGTTGTTTACATAGTTTCAGTTTCCCTATGAGTTTGCGGACAAAGCTGTATTTCTGTACCATGTAGAGTTTGGACAATATTTGTTTTAAGAAACGCGAGAGAGAATATGATGTTAATTTAAACTTTTTTTTAAAAATGATCCAAAGAACTTGTGACAAAACTCTCTACAAAAGTCATATATATCAAATATTTGGTTTTATTTGACAGTTTTCATTTCATTGCTCTCCATCTATTTTTGTTCCAAATTTTTCAGTTCATGTCTAATATGATGTACCTATATTCCATGTTAACGAGAAGATTAAAATATTCCTAAAGGATAATATTAAACACTCTATGTTTTATATGTGTGGTAAAGAATAAATTATTTATAGTTAAGCTAATAACAAATAACCTGCATTGTATTTACACATTAAAATTCAGTTACTGCCTTAAGGAGTTTGAAAGCGAAGAGTGCGATAACACAAGAAGTAAGAACTAATTCAAGGAACAAGATTTAATAAATTATATACGCCAGCAGCAGAATAAAATCAAATGGTTTATTGCCCATATCGTTTTTAAATGCATCGCCGGTATGGGACCCATTACAAAATAAAAACAAAGATAATGTAGAACAAATTCAGAAAAGAGATTTAAGATTCAATGCCCGTCAATACTCACTGACTAGAATAATTCTAAACCTAGGAAAACATAATAATATAAAAAAATGGCAAAGTAGTTATAATGCATAAGGCATTAAATTCTAAGTTTAAAATACAACGCAACAACAATCTGTAATTAAAAAATTCAAATACAGGGGGAAAATGTATCATTCTTCCGGTTTGCATTCAGGTGTTGAATGGTATGCAGGAAAAAACTCAGGAAAACCAACACACTATCAAAATTTTATTGCAATGTAAGTTTAATCTAAACTCTAGACATCTTTCAATGTTTGTTCAATAGCTGTGTCTTCATCAACAGGCAGGGAAACACCAGCAGTGGTAACAGTTGTTTTAAAATTGGTGACCTTGTGGAGATCAGTGTCGATAATGCAACGCTCAATACACTACAGCAAGAACACGGAGGACTGCGGCTCAATATGGTTCAGGTAATAAAATGTGTAAAAAATTACAATAAAAATTCATAAACATACATAGTAAAATATCTTTATGTGTTTGGTAATAAGTACTAGTACATCGAATTTTATTATTTATTTTTCTTTAAGTATCCATCGACATAACTGTCAATTCATCCATCTACCCTCCACCCACCCACCAACCCATTCATATATCCAGCCATCCATCACTCCATTCATCCATCAATCCATCCATCCATCACTCCATCCATTCATCCATCAATCCATCCATCCATCCATACTACTATTCATCAACTATCCATCCATCTACCCATCCATCTATCCATTCATTCTTCCATCAATCCATTCATTCTTCCATCAATCCATTCATTCCTCCATCAATCCATTCATTCTTCCATCAATCCATACATTCCTCCATCAATGCATTCATTCTTCCATCAATCCATACATCAATGCTTCTATCCATCCATCCATTCATCCCCCAATCCACTCACCTAACCATCTTTTCATCCATCAAGAAGACTTCTTTATATTTGAGAGAGATTTTGAACATCAGAGAGCAACAAACTTCCTTATATTGCGTTAATAGTACTAGCACTATAGAAGAAATCCTTCTTTCTTTCATCATTTTATTTAGTTTCGCAACATTTTAGTGAACTAAGAGTTAAACTGCAGTTTTGTGTTTTTGTATAGGTGATTCTCATCTTTACCTTCCTCGTGATTGTGTTTTAGACGCAATGATGATTCAAAATTAAGGATTGCTAGATCTGCGGAAATAATCAGTAGTATTTACTGTAAAAGAAGTGTTTGTTGTGATTACGTTGTTTACGCATGTCACTTGGGTGACTGAGTTTGAAGAATGCGTGCTAGTGTTGTGATTTAGCTCAGAGAAGCTATAAATATACGAGAAATGCAATTAAAGTCAGTTAGTTACCACAGAACACAGTCTTAAATTTCAGTGTTGACTCATAGTTGTACTATTACTTGTATCAGCGTTATGAAAATAATAAGTATCATTTTTTAAACTCACAGCCTCGAAATGACTATGTCGAGAGAAGTCTGCTTCTATTATCTATATGAAGAGGTTAGGCTCGATGTAGCTTCGTGCGATAGGTTTTCGAGCTTTTCTTTTTTAATGATTAAGACTCAATTGCGGCCAATAAACAATAAAATAATAATATTACGCTTCTTGTACTCAGCGTTCTAGTTGAAGCTTGTGGTCGAGTGGCAGCGCACTGGACTGTCGTACTGATGGTCACAGGTTCGAATCCATGTGAAGGCAAGGGTTTGTTCCCGGGGCCTAGGGCGTCCCTGAGTCACCCCTCTCTGAATGGGCACCTAACGACATAGTTAGGCGGCTGGGTAATGCGTGGAACCCACGAAGCCGTGGCCTGTGAATGCTGCATCACTTGCCAACAGATCATCTGTCATGGTCTGAGGACGCAACTATCTTCTGCATAGAAGGAGCGTCTGTATAGATAAGATAAGATAAGAAGCTTAGCGGAGTAGGTCAATTCGCGTTACATATTCAATGAGATACTTTATGACATGTCTATGGTATGGTCCATGGTATATTCCATGAGATGCTCCATGGGATGCTCCGTGTGAGTAGAACCCCACAGTGAGGAATGACTATTAGAGTGAAACCGGTTTGCTTTAAAGTTTTAAACCTATTGATAATTTCAGTATTTGATTTATATTTCGGCATGAACATGAACTCAACTATTGTTAATTTTTTTTTAAAAAAGCAATGATGAATCCACTTTTTAAACTTAGCAAATGTGTGTTTTTATCCCTCTAAAGCACCTCAAAGACATTGGTAAGGTGTTTGACGTCCTAGAGGATGGTGACGTCATGGTCAAGTTCGGAGAAAAGGGTCCATTCATATTTAATCCTAATATCTTCACCAAGGTAAGAACCAAAGGTGTATATACACTAAATACATTAGGTTCAAATAAATTGAACAATTTTAACATATGATGAAAAACAAACGTATTTATAGGATTACATGTGATTTACAAAACACTCAGGCACCCACCCACACACCAGCATCTAATATTAAAACTTTTTTCATAAAATAAACCCAACCACCTGCCACTGCACCACCTAAATTACCTCTCAAGTTCG
The DNA here is from genome assembly GCA_944989445.1 of Ampullaceana balthica. Classification (NCBI taxonomy): domain Eukaryota; kingdom Metazoa; phylum Mollusca; class Gastropoda; family Lymnaeidae; genus Ampullaceana; species Ampullaceana balthica. The sequence continues at coordinate 22,867 of CALYLW010002528.1, forward strand.
TTGGTCATGTGCAAAATAACAAAACGCGTGTCCAAAGTTGCACAGCTTCAATCTTTTTTGCAAAATGTTGCACCCTAAAAACTAAGATTTTATATTGTCCTCATCAAAATTTGCTGCGCGGTAATTCTAAACTGCTGCGCGAAGTCAGTCAGATATCTGTGCGGTCACGCAGTCGCTAAGCTAAAGGGGAACCACCCCTTCACCACTCACATTTAACAAAGTCACCCTTCCCGTATAGAATAATTAAATAATCTACCACTCCCTTACGGCAGATTTTAACATTCTAACCGCTTAAATAAATGTAACTTAGAACAATCTTACCATGCTATAAAAACCACCTTCAAAATCAATCTAGGAAAATGCAGCTTCCATTCCCTAATATGCACTCAATATTTTTTTAAAAATATTTTTTTAAATATTTTTTTTCTTTAATTCCTTTTCAATCCTCTTAGGTTGTATTAGACAAGTCGGAGCCCGCAGCAACACATCAGCAATTGAAAGAAAACAAGGAATCTCCTAGTGCCAAGCCACAGTGCACGATATGTCTGTCACAGGAAGCCAGTGTGGCTATCGTGCCGTGTGGACACGTCGCCAGTTGTTCTGAATGCGTCAAGCGTCTTAGGAATTGTCCAATTTGCCGCAGCAAGATCGCAAGCCATTTACGCGTTTTTATTTCATGAGATTGGATTCAGGTGGAAGTAGTTTGTATATATGTTTTCTTTTAACTGGTTTATTTTTTATATATTAAAATATTTGTAATTCTTTTAAAGAAATTGCGTTATTCTTTCTTTGACTTTTTTTTTAAATACAAAGTTGAAACTATCAAAAGTTTATCAAGACTTTGTTTTTTGCTGGTTTTTCCCTTCATTAAAATTGATATATCATTGTTTGCCTTGGTGTTGTGATAATTTGTGTTATCATTTGTATTTACTTTTTGGAATCAGTTTGCAAATATTATCAAATAATAATTTTTTTGGAAAATGTGTGCTTCCTTTGTGAACCGCAAGTGTGACCAATGACCAAAGTAAATCTTCGTTTCCTGGCAAAGTTGACTCATTAAGTTGAATAAAAAAACAAAGATGTTTTTAAATAGCCACACAATGAATCTTCAACACCTTGAGCCCTTTCATCAATTCTTATTTGCACTGTATTATTGCTAAACTAGTATTTTTGTGTGGATAATATCAGACGCGTATGTATTACAGACCGTATTAATTTACTTATAGCCGGTATATATTGTTTTTCACCAATAGTATGAGGTTTACCCGATTTGGCAATAAATAATTTAAACGCAATATTATAAGGAGCTAGCAAGCCTTTGCCATCTTGTGTGGTTGCTGTTGAAAAGAGTATTGTCAAAGTCAGTTGTTTGATAAAATTTGTATTTTAGCGTTTGAAAATTAAATAAATCCTCATCTCTTTTATCCCCGTTATTTTTATTTGAAATTTTCTTGCAGTCTGGAATTGCGTAATTGCACATATAAAAAAAAACTAAATGCAAGTGAGGAAGTATGCGGTAACCAAACCAACGTCCAAAACGTTTTTTAAAGAAAACATAAACCTTATGAACGGAATACATAAATACTTTTTTTCTAAATCTCCTCTTCCTTTTTTTTTATCCTTTCACCGCTCCCCAAAATGACCCGTGGCCTTTACCACCCCCCCCCCGGATCGCTTCAGCGCTCTCAAGGGGGCGGTAGCGCCCACTTTGGGAATATCGGCTAAAGAGCATATTAGTATATTCCCGGGGGGGGGGCGGCAAACCAGGGTTCTGCCCCAGGCGGCACATACCCACGCTACGCCGCTGCCGGGTACCCGTCCAAAAAGTGAACGGGTACCCGGGTTACCCATTCAAAATGCCTCAACATTATCGCCGTCGTGCTCGCTATTAGCCTTACACTTCGTTGTTTCATTATTGAAATGCAAATTTAGATGTAATGAATAAGCAATGTAAAAATTATTACATTGAAATACTACTATAGTACTGTGGTGTAAACAAAATGAGCAGAGGGGTGCCAAAGTGATTTTTTTGGTGTGGGGGGTGGTGGGGGTATAAACAAAGTATTATAAAGATAAAGGGTGGTAATCGTATGATGACATGGCGGTTTATTTCCAGTTCATAGCTTACAACTGTTGTCATTAACCAAACTTTCCTGGACTTGCTCCTACTGACGAACCCATTTCCCAGCATTTATTTTATTGTAGCGAAAGCAATTCAATGATTGAATTTTTTTTGAACCTTAGGATATAACGGGTGTTTCTTTTTTTAAAGTATGGGGGAATAGGAGTGGATAAAGGTGTAAATGTGTGTTTTTCTTTTTTAAAATTTTTTATTTATTTATTTTTTTTGGGGGGGGGGCTTAATCGGTAACAAAGATATGCGGCGTATTACAAATCCAATAACATTTTCTGCCCTTCGCAATATCGGCACTGTGTTTCCTTTTCCTTACTTGATTAATTCAAAGAACCAAAACCTTTTGTTCAGTGGCGTCACTAGGGTGGGGCCGCCCCGGGCGACACCCATCAGGGGGTGACATTCAAGCCTAAAATTTTTTGTGTACGATTCTATATCAGAAAAAAACAACACATTTTTTTAATCTAGAAAGAAATTGAGAAATACAATGAAATACGTTTAAACCGAAAACGTATTAATAAAATAAAATATCAGTTAACAGGCAATAATAAAACGTCTCCACAAACTATCATAAAACTAATTTTGCAAACCCAAAACAGAACGGTTACAACCTTACCTCATTTGAAATTTGGTTGGTAATATAATCTAATTTTGGTAATGTAATTGTTGTAAATTTTAATGGAACACTATTTAGATGCAAGTTTGTGAAATTTGAAAATATTACAGTTATTTAACCGTATTACTTAAAATTAATAATTTTATGCTAAAATAAAAATTTTAAATTAACATTTTTTCTATTTAGTTCTTCGTATTTAAATGTTACAGTATTTTAACTATCGACTTTAAATTCAACTTTTCTCCAAATGCCTTTGTAACAAACATTTGATCTATATTTTTAAACGTTACTAAAGAATCTCTGTGTTCCCGGTATTTGGCAGACTCGAGGAGATTTATGGGGCAAGTCGTGGGGTGGGGCGTGGTGACACCAAGAGCTACCGCCCCGGGTGACACCAACCCTAGTAACGCCTCTGCTTTTGGTGTTAAATGATTTTTGTTTCATGTTCCATGAAAAACAAAGTGTATCAAAATACATTGTAGTTTGTCGGGACCGTGTTTTATTTCCGTTTCACAGTTATTTCTTTTTAAGCGTTTTCATGTTAAATTTATTTCACAGTATATATTTCAAACGAGAGTTTTAATTTAATCAATTATTTGTGAGTCGAAATGTGAACATAGAAGAGCCTCAGTTCGACCACCGTTGGTATAGATATTGCAGTAACATTTTCACGGGTACCCGGGCGCAATTTTAATACTCTGATTATTGCTCGGCAATATACACGGGTTCCCGGGTAAGTGTAGACAGGCCAAATTACCAGAAACCAAATGTGGATTCCGGAAAGAAAGAGGGATCATCGACAGGATTTTTGCAGAAAGGCAGTTTCAGGAAAATTGCCAAGAGCAAAATATGATCCTATTCTCCATATAAATAGACCTGACAAGAGCCTTTGACACAGTCTGCAGAGGGCCTATGGAGGATTTTGGCCAAGTATGGCTGAACAAATAGGTTTATAGCCTTTGTAAGGCAATTCCATGATGGCATGCACGCTCAAGTCCAGGACAATCGAGAGGCATCTAAACGCTGTCACAAATGGTGTTAGGCAAGGCTGAGTTCTGGCCCTAACATTCTTAAGCCTCATGTTCTGAGCCAAGGTTAGGTCTTCAGGAATAGCAATGAAGGACTGGACATTAGGTATCGCACTGATGGTCGCTTTTTCAACCTCAGGAGACTTGAAGCAAAAACAAAGGTCCATTCAAACTTTATCCTAGACCTTCTATTTTCTGACGACTGTGCTTTTATCGCTGGTTCTAATGCACACCTGTAACTTAGCGTTGATAAATTTTCCAGCGCAAGCTCAAACTATGGACTTAGCATCAGCACAAAGTAGACTAAAGTTCCATACCAGCCTGCTACCAGGCAAAGATAGCGCTGAGCCTAATTTAATCATCAATGACAAGAAAATCAACGCAAAGAGCCGCTTTAAATACATTGACAGGAAACTGTCTCAAAATGCCAATATTGGTGACAAGATGAACGTGAGAATCTCCAAGGCCAGTGCAGCATTTGGGAGATTGCATGACAGTGTCTGGAACAGAAGATGAATCAGCACAATAAACAAAACTAAAAGTATACAGATCTGTAGGGGGGGCATGTAGTGCGCATACCAGACCATCACCTCCCAAAGAGGCTCTTCGATGGTGAGCTTACTGAAGGATATAGAGCACGAGGAGGTCCACGTAATCGCTACAATGATACACTAAAAACTGCTCTAAAGTCCTTTAACATTGGACATGGCTCTTGGTAGTCAGCAGCCAGTGAAAGAGCCCCCTGGTGCTCTATAGATGTATTATGTGGTATAGCTCAGCTGTCTGTAAGGCTAATAGACAACAGGCTGCCAAGACCAAGCGTCAAGGTAGGAAGGACCGTGTGCAAAACCCTCTTCAAGGGATCCAATCCATCTCTTGTATGACATGCGGAAGCAAATTTCGTGCAGGAATAGGGCTAATTAGCCACCAGAGGACACACGTGGCAGCCGAGCACTGGACTAATCGAATGAGGGCGGTCATCGTCGACTACGACGGACAAACAACAGGCACGGTAAAATACTTTATTGGATTAGATTTTGCTGATCAAGGATTTAGCAACGAGATGAGAGTTTTTTGGATATCGAGGGTAAATTCTGGGATAATAATAAAATTTTCTAATTAACTAAATGATTATCAAAGTTATGCTTTTATTCCAATACACTAAAAAGGGCAAAGTAAATTTTCTCATGTCTACCGAAAAAAGCATGGGCGCCAACCATGAAAAATCAATGGTATGGATACTAGTTATGATAAGCCATGTGGAATCATAATTATAAGAATTATGTGTTAATCTCTATCAACATACAATCATGCGTCAAGCAATACCGTGTGTCTCCGAAACATAGTGATTGAGAATATACAAAAAATGTTACCTGTACGACATATCTTCAGGGAGATGGAATTTGACAGAAAAATCCTGAAAACATGACCCATCTAGAATTAAAATGCAGACGGCTAAAATAATTAGCGACAACACTTTTTTAAAAGAAATTAAAAAATGTATTTTGTTCCTTTTTAATGCATCGTAGTAATAGCGTGTTTTTAAAAATTATTTTTTAACCTTTTTTTATTTCCCATTTTGTATGGAAAATTTTGTATTTTATTGCTATGCACTGTCTTTGCAGGGTTGTAACAGTCATAATTTTAAATAAGAACTCATTCTTTGATAACCCCGTGAGTTAACAGAAAAAAAATGCACCAAAAAGTAAACAGTGCAACTAGATGAAATTTTGAAATATTGTATTGTAACCTGCGTCAAAATGAAGTTGAAAGATTTGACGCTAACACACACACACAGGCACACGCGCACACAAACACACACAGACAAACACAAACACACACTCAAACATAATGTCAAGCGAATTGAAAGCGTCTAAAGATAAGGAATTTGTAAATAAAATATTCCACAATGTCTTTGCTTCAGGCCCTTAGAGTAGGAGGAACCTAATCGCTGCAGCGATTCCAATGCAACTGAATAAAAGGCCACTTCTAGTGGCATAATCATTCTAGCGTACTTGGTTCTGGATAAAATGAAGACTAAGTCTCGACTCTTGTCAATGGATACTACAAGTCTTTATTCAGTTAGCAATATATTTACAGCAATAGGCTCAGGTACTCAAACGTATTCTACAACAATGCCACTTACTCCTAAGTGCATACAACGGACTCTCTGTCCCTAATACTATCACTACTGCGCTGTACACTGTAGCACACCTCGATGTGTTAACAGCTAGTCGAGCTACGCTCTATCACTAAATCGCTAGTCCTCACAAGGACTGTGAATCTTTTACATCGTACTCTCTCTCCTTGTGTCTCCCCACACCACACTATATATACCCCGCCTGGCTGTCTAACTCTCATACAGAGTGACTACACCTAACTTTATTATGTAAAAGTGAGCACTTCTCAAGTCACTGCTTGACCAGAGTTCACAACAATGTTACCACAATGTCACAACAATTATTAGCAGTGATTCTCATACCTAGACAATCATAATGATTTCATTATCATCCTTTTTAATCGCTTACACATTACAATTTTGAATAATGTAATTAATTTTTAAAACATTAATTTAAATTCAAAGTCAGTTAATCAAAATAAAATAAAACTTAACTGTTAGTTGATCTTCCATCATGATGTCTTTATCCTTCCTTTGGTCCCCAACAGTGGCGTAGCTAGGGTCATGTGCGCCCGGGGACATGACACAAAATCTGCGCCCCTTGTCGGACCGTAAGATTCTGGGGGCTCACTAAGCCCCCAAGAAAAATGTGAAATTTTACGGTTTATATAGTTCATTTTCGAAGCTTCTGGTATTTTAATGAAATAGAATACAGACTAAGAATTCTTTATATGATTGTTAACAATTTATTTGAAAAACAATACTCTACTAATTATACTATTAGACATAGTCTACAAAAAAAATGATTCTCCTTGATTTCAATGTCGCAAACTCGTAAATCACTTTGTCAAAATAAAAATTCTCAAGTGTTTCTCTTTATATGCTAAGGAGTGCAAGATCACTCAGATATTTTCCCATTAAAGCACATAAATAAGACAAAATAAGCTTCAGTTTGCTAAAAAAACGGCTTACAGCTTTCAGTTGAAACAGCAATTTTTAGAAGTATTTGAAGTGAAATGCGCAGATTCGGAAATACGTCATCTCCATATGAACAATAAAACCAAGAAGATCCAAAGGAGTTTCCGATAGAGCTTCAGTCCGGGTACTGAGCAGCATTTCTCAGTCTCTGATTTCTGTGCAAAATTCGTGACAATTGACGTCACTGTCGTATAAATTAGCAAAATCTAAGCAATTTTAACGAAGTGTATCGAATTTTGTCTCAGCAATAAGAGTTTTGACGTCTAGTAAAAATCCAAATTTGTTGTTTAAATTTTTTAGACGTAAAAACCGTATTGATATCTCCTGTTGGAGTCTATCAATTACGCTCTTCATATCACGTGCAATTTTTTCTTCTGCAGAAAGTCCTGCATCTCTTGTTAATTCTCCGGGCATCCTCCTATGTCGTCTAATCCTTCTGTCAACCTCGATTCCCCAAGTTGTCCATCTTCTTTTACATTTTTCTACCGCAACCTGTCTCAAATTATCACGAATGTTGACAATTTCTTGCTCAAGCAGCATTGTCATAACATTGTGACCGATAGTCGGCTAGACGTATGTCATTAGATTTCAGTTTCTCTGCGATAATTCTTTCAAGGCTTGCTGCGTCTTTGGAATGTATCTGGATAAAACCTAAAATGATTATTTGATGGTTTCTTTTTTAGTTTTAAAATCCACATCCACAAATCTGATGACTCGAGAAAGCTGTTCCCGTGTCTTAGATCGGGTGTTGAGTCAAGTAAGATACCGTAGTACTTATTTTTTCCTATTTCACTCGACAGCTGATTCCTTACAGTCCATGAAAGTAGGTGGATAAATTAATTTTGGATTTCCGGTGATAAATAAGATACTGAACCTGAATGTTCTCGGGCATGTTGTAAATGGTTTTTTTGAACAGTGGATCATACTGATCAAGATTGATCAAAAGAGAGACAGGAAAGAGAAGCGGTGTCTAATGTTTCATATAAAAGGAATCCAACTTGCTTTGACATACCGACACAGGCCCGTGAGAGGAGAGACCTTTCCTCCCTTCCTCACCACTTTACTCCCTGCACAGTGGAATTAGGGAATTAAAAAATTTTCTTTTTAAAAAGAGTCACAGCATGCAGCAAAGGGACGCGAATTAACCATTCTGTAAGACAGTGGTTCTCAACCTTTTGAGATTCAAGGACCACTTGAAAAATGTGTGTCTTAGCTACGGACCACAACTAAAAATTGTGCTACTGCCAAGCTGGAAAGTTAAATATAATTATACTGTGTATATCTTTTGCAGACGCTCCTTCTATACAGAAGATTATTGCTAGCTATAAGTAGTATGTATGTTAGTTAGTAAAACTAAACTAATATGCTACGTGTTGCGCACTCCAAAAACAATTTTGTAATGGCTTTCTTTTATTTATATTAGTCTCATAGTCTTCTTATTTAATTCTTCTTGCTAACTATAAAAAAAATTAAGTCATAAACAGTAGTTTGTATTAAAAAGACTGCTATATTAGTTTATTTAGAACGAACAATGTTTTGTTTTTATTATAAGCAATGCAGAAAATCCACTTTCACAAAGTTGCAAAGGGTAAAAGTATTTTAAAAGATATCTGCGACAGTTCGAAGTACTCCTAAATTTCATTTAAGCCCACTTTCTTTTGCAACATATTCAAAGTGGTATCGCTAGTCAGTTCAGTGAATTGGTTTAATTACGATGTTGGTAATTTTATTTGATGAGACGATGTGCACGGAAGCAACACTGGAAACCCACGAATAACCACTGAACGTTAAAAATCCCCAAAGTATAATTAAAATGGGTCCTGCATTGATTGAATATGACCAGAAATCAAATTTATCAAGAGTTGTTGTTTATTTATTTCAACATTTTCTGGTTTCTCGGTGATTTCGTATAATTGATCAAACATCTCATAGATACCTTGAAATAATCTTATTTCCCAAAGATCAAGATTTTTCGTAAAAGCAGACACTTTGTCAATGAGAGTAATATAATGTGTTTGCTTTCCTTGCCGTGTTGAATTAAGTTTATTTAGTTCTTCACAAATTTCAGCCAAGTAAGCCAGAACAGCAACCCATAAGCTATGGTTCAAATAATCAACAAGCTTTGAGTATTTTCTACAAGAAACTGTCTTACGTCATCACGTAATTCAAACAGTCTGATAACCATTGCATTTCAGTATACATCAGTAACTATTAATGTTCAAGATTCATATTCGAATATGAAATCAAAGAAACGAGAATTTAATAGACGGGCCTTGATAAAAAAAAATAATTTTTGTGTGTGTCCCATAACATTGTGGACTTAGGGGGTTCTAATGTTACCATTAGAACTTTATTAGGGCTTGGTAGACCTTGGCGGCGCCCATCTCCTCTCAAGGTCAGAGGAAGTCTTTTAGCGATAGTCATTCATCAACATTTTTTATTGTGGCTTTAATGTGGGCTAGATCCCACGCCCCCCCCCCAGCTTGTGAGGCGAGCGCACTATTGACTTCGCTATCCAGCCGCCAAAAACTATTTAGGCCAGATCAAAGATATATTATAATTCTGCGTTAATTCTTTTACTTGCTAATCTTTCTCGATGAATCATACAGAGCGTAAATTGCATGCTTTTCTCGCGGACCACCAGGCACATCTTGCAGACCACTAGTGGTCCTCGGACCACAGGTTGAGAACCACTGCTTTAAGCCACTTCTTTTTCTTGTCTTGGTGATTTTGGTTGCTTTTAGTGTCTTCTCTATCTGTTCTATTAAAGCTATTAATAGAGTCGCCTTTGTCTCTTACTGCTCACTTACTCTCACTCCCAGCAACTCACTTTATTTCTTTAAGCGCCATCAGCAATACTACATTGTGGATGTGTCATTTATTTATGAGTAGAATGGAGCCCCTTAACGCTCAATGGGGGCGCCAAAATCATGCTTGCCAACTGATTTGTAATGAAGATATTTTCGGAGCTCTAAAATTCAATCTTAAAAAATAAAATTAAATAATGAGTTTTAATACTCATTTTGGCGCCCCCTAACGCTGCGCCCGGGGACATATGTCCCCCCCTGCCCCCCCCTCGCTACGCCACTGGTCCCCAAATGTTATGCCATATCTTGCATTAACAATGTAAGTGCATGTGCGCTGCAAAAGAAGATTCTGCTTATGTTTACCACTTTATTTTGTCTTTACAAAATTAATATCTTGACAATAAGCGTCAACTAAGCTCTAATGTAAACATTATAATTAAATTATTAGTCTTATCAATATACATACCGTATATACTCGTTCTATAGCCTGTTCGTTCATAAGCCGACCCCCCCCTACACACACACACTTTTGAAAGGGAAAATTATTAAACGTGTATAATCCGATCGCAAGCCGACCCTCCAAAAATAATAGGACAGCTTTAAAAAAATGGTACATATTTTTTTTTAAAACTACAATCTAAATCGGTCTTTATGATTGTTTACTTTGTACTGCCTATCTTAGTCTTTCTGCTCTTTGTTAAGCAAGAGTTACCGGTATTTAAAAAAAAATTGGTAAACTGGTGTCACAAGCGTCCTTAGTCTATGTCTGGATCGCTTGCTCTAAGATTCATCAACACCAATTACACAAGAAATAGTCGAACACTGCTAACAGAAAACAAACTTTAATTCCAACTTCTTGATACAACACCCCCTCACTTCAACCGTCTCTCTGACCTCCACACACATTCCAAACACGTCAACCAAAAAACCTCTCCCTTTTCACGCTTTCGCTCCAACAAGCCAACAACACCACCGTGCGCAGCTCACAAGTTAAAGGGGGGAAATTGGTCATCCGTGACATATGCCCCCCTTTCCAGAAATTTTCCGAGAGCGGCAAATTTCCACTATCTCGAATGACCAAATTACACATTTAATTATACACGAGAATATCCTTTTACAACTTGAAATATACTACGGACATCTGCCCTCAAATAATCCTAACCAATGATAACATATTTTACTTAACAGTTTAACCATAACTGTCCGATAACTTGGCATAGTGTTTATAAACATTCATTATATTAAATACACTAACTTAACACATTATATTTATTAAGTTAATATTAAAAAATGTCAATATTAAACATAATACTCCTTTGGGTTAATGTCACAACATCTTGAGCTTGATTTCACCGGTACTTCACTGCCCTGTAAAGCTGTAGTTCTGCAGAAACATGGCCCATCTCGTAATCCTGGCGGTTACGAATCGAAATGTAGTAAGATGCTTTAAAGGCTGTTGGTCAGTTTGTAAAACAAACATTTTGCCGTAGAGGTAGTGTTTAAACCTCTTGACCGCCCACACAATCGCCAGGCACTGCTTCTCAATCGTAGAATAATTTATCTCTCTTTCAAAGAAATTCCTGCTGGCGAAGGCAACAGGATGCAGTATTCCCCTGTTATCTTCCTGAAGTAACGTAGCACCAAGTCCAACGTCCGATGCATGGGCCCTTAAAACGAAGGACTTTTGCATATTGGGTTTGTGTAGTATTGGCCGTGTTGTGATGGCTCTCTTCAAGGCGTCGTATGATTCTTCCTGTTCTTTCCCCCATTTCACTCTGTCGGGCTGACCCCTTTTTGTCACGGAGGTCAGCGGGTATGCGAGGGTTGCGTAGTTTGATACAACGTCTCTATGGTAGCCCGTGAGTCCAAGAAATCGCCTCACTTGACTCTTCGTGGTTGGTCGAGAATGGAATGCGGGAAACGACCGATGCTCACCGGAATTCACCTCTTCATTTGATTCCGTTTCTGCGCAGACTCCAACATCGACCATAGCACATTCCCGTGAATTTTTAGTTTCACGGCGATTCACATCCGGCTGTTTTCCCCTCGATGTGACCTCACATTGTGACCTCTCTACCATACCACACTCTGGCGTTGTCAACCTCGCCCCCATGCAAATGGGACTGACAACAGACCAAGACAGCCTAAGCTTCCACCATTCATAGACTGGCATTCTCGTTGCTTCCTCAGTGTCCGTGTTTCCTGTGTAAATCCCGGACGGGCCCCGTTTCAATTACAATTGTTTATTCATGTTTATTAATTTATAAAAACCATAATATAATCGACTAACAGGCCGTCCATAAATTACGTCATGGGATTTTTTGCCAATTTTTCCTCCCCCCCCCCTTTCGTCACACGTCGTAACAAAAACTTAGACCCCTTCTGCAATAAGACGTCACAAAGCTTTGACATAAAAGCCGTATTTTCTGTTTGAGAATGAGCAGGTTTCAAAAACAAAATGTTGTCATTTAAGTATGTTTTTAGTGTAACACTGAATTCTAATATCGTAACAGCACGCGTTTTACATAAACGTCATTAAATAAAATGTCAGTAATCAAATATTAAGTGAAAATTTTATTCAAGTTGCGCGTTTTGACGCGACGTCACATTTCTTAACCCCCCCCCCTCGTCACAAATGTATGATTCCCTCCCCCCCCCAGGTTCGTGACGTCATTTATGGGCGGCCCCTAAAAGGGGCGGCAAATTAGAGACCGCCCCGGGCGGCAAAAGTTCTAGCTACGCCACTGTGTGTGTGTGTGTGTGTGTTTGTGTTGTTTGGTGTTCTTTCATAATGTTTGCTTTACAAGTATTATAACTTTTGATCACTTAATTTTTTTTCAGGCTTGATGCAAAGCAAAACTGCAACTGTGTAAGATATTTGTTGTTATTTTACAAAGGAAAAGAAAAGAGCGGGGAGTGATTTAATCTTTGATTTTTCATGATTTATAGTTTTTAATTTAAGAATAAATGAGACATTGGGATACTGATAATTGCACGCCGAAAACGGTAACATTCGCCTTGGGGGTAATAAACAAATACTTTTAATATTGAAATGGTGTAATATTACAGTTTTCACTGTTTTTCAATTGTTAATGCAATAAAAGGAATACAAAATATCATTTACAAAACAGAATTATAGTTTGTTCCTAAAATCTTTAATTTGAAAATCGAACAAAATAATAATAGTAACAAAAGCTTTAACAATTTTTAATAAATTTTGGATTTTACAATGGGAATCGATGACAAAAAAGGACACATATCCGATTTTATGGTGTGTTTTTCCCCGCAATGATTAAACAATAAAAAAAAGACTTTTTGAACTAAAATTGCTATGTGTTCTTCTTTTTCTTTTCTTTTCGTTAAACAATAATTTCAAAGAAAAATCAATATCACGAAAACTCATGGAATGACGCTTTATGAATTGTCTAAAGTTATGTGTGAAGCTTTGTTTCATTTCTTTCATTGCGATTGCATGGCGAATCAGAGTTTAAAACAAATATAAAAGATATTTAAAATAAATTTTCCCATAACAATTTTTACACTTTAAGATATTCTTTTGTTTGAAGCATACGCTTAAAGGGGTATTCATGTTATTTTGTAAACACGCAATTTCAACTAGTTCTTCACTATTTCAAGCTAAACATGAGCTTTAAGAGAGAGGGAGAGAGAAAGAGAGAGAGAGAGAGAGAGAGAGAGAGAGAGAGAGAGAGAGGGAGAGAAAAATAGAGAAAAAGAACAGAGATTGATAGATAGAAGGACAGATAGACAGACAGACAGACATACAGACAGACAGATAGATAGATAGATAGATAGATAGATAGATAGATAGATAGATAGATAGATAGATAGATAGATAGATAGATAGATAGATAGATAGATAGATAGATAGATAGATAGATAGATAGATAGATAGATAGATAGATATAGATAGATAGATAGATAGATAGATAGATAGATAGATAGATAGATAGATAGATAGATAGATAGATAGATAGATAGATAGATAGATAGATAGATAGATAGATAGATAGATAGATAGATAGATAGATAGATAGATAGATAGATAGATAGATAGATAGATAGATAGATAGATAGATAGATAGATAGATAGATAGATAGATAGATAGATAGATAGATAGATAGATAGATAGATAGATAGATAGATAGATAGATAGATAGATAGATAGATAGATAGATAGATAGATAGATAGATAGATAGATAGATAGATAGATAGATAGATAGATAGATAGATAGATAGATAGATAGATAGATAGATAGATAGATAGATAGATAGATAGATAGATAGATAGATAGATAGATAGATAGATAGATAGATAGATAGATAGATAGATAGATAGATAGACAGATAGACAGATAGATAGATGATAGTGTCAGATTGACAAAAGTCCTTTTTTTCTAAATGACGAAGATTAAAACAAAGAGATAAATTACTGTAATGTGGAAGGTCTTTTCTCTGGAGATCATTTGAAATCCCGAACCTTGTGTAGTGGGCTCAGTGTAAGGGTAAGATGAAGTAGAGTCTGAATAATTGACACTTGAGTAGGTAGTTTCAGTTGGCAGGGTGCTGCTGAAACTTGTTGTCGAATCACACGAGGCTTTTGTTTCAGACAAAGGATTTCCCAGGATTCCATAAAAGACGGAAAACAATGTCGAATAAATTAGGCTGCTCTTTTGTGAAAATGAAAGTTTAAGAAACAGCATAAACTTATTGTTAAACATTTTTAAAATAATTTTAATATTAAAAGATGTATCAATTTTTTTTTAAATTTCCTTGTTATACACAAATAATAAAGAAGACCTCGAGCTTCTTTTGACACACAAAGAAATAAATAATTCAATATCAATATTACAATTCTGATCAAAAGCAATGTATTAGAAGAAACTTATAGCAGTATATTCAATCGATCTTTAAAAACATTGTCCACAATACTGCCTCCAACCTTTAGGGGCCGTCCATAAGTGACGTCACGCGATCTTGGCCAATTTTTCACAACCCCTCGTCACTCGTCACTCGTCACTCGTCACGCATCGACACAAAAACTTAGGCCCCCTCAAATATGACGTCACAAAGCTTTCCTCCCCCCCCCCTATGAACTGTATTTTCCATTTGAAAATAAGCATGTTTTAAATCACCGTTTTTTTCATTTAATTATGTATTTATTGTAAGACTGCACCCTAAATTGTAACATGCGTGAAGCAATGTAAAACGTCATAAAATAAATTGTATGAAATCAAATATATAAGAGGAACTTTTATTTAAATTTGCATGTTTTGATGTGACGCCACATTTCTTGAACTCCCCCCCCTCCATCTCGTCACACATCGTCACACATGTGTGGACCCCCCTCCCCCTAGGTGCGTGACGTCATTTATGGACGGCCCTTTAGTAGTAATTTCTCAATTTGGTGGTACTTGCCTTCTAATTCATGAGATTTTGTGAACTGGTTCCTGACATACTACCCAAACCCTCTAGGTACTCTTAACTTTAATAAATTGTATATTTTATCTTATCTGCTACAGACGCTCCTCCATACAGAATGGAAACAATCAAAAACCCTACGACCACGAGGTTATGGAACCCCCACTCTAAAAATATAATGGAGACGGAAGAACTCTAACTGTTAAGATCCACAATATGATCTCTCTGGTTTCATTTAGATCAATACTGGCTTATATTTACGGCTATTTCGTAACAAAATAATTTTTAATATAAACATTTAGGAAATACGTGAATACATAAAAACAAAATAATACCAAAAATATGGTTATTTAAAATAATTAGCCTAAAGAGTTCTTTAATTTGCAATGTGAAGACAAACAATCCGTAAAGAATTTGAAGATCTGAATTTACTTCAATTAAAGGTAAATGTTTGAATAAGTCGGAATAAATTGAATTGATGTGCAATAAAATATTTGCTGTAGATTATAGTGATAAAATAATCCTCATGCTATTTTTAACCAACTACGCAAAGATACATGTGTGTTGACATTATTTGGTTCAAGTCATGAGTGGATCTAATTGACAATATAACAAACCGTCCTGAACAATCATTTACGAGGATCTGATGTAACTGGTATGAAGAATGCAGTCTATAAAGGAATGGCTTTGTCGGATATCGGTGTACATTAAGTTTCCACCATTGTAGAGGTGTTAATGAATTCAGGAACTTTAATCTCCATTTTGTAACGCAGTAATTCATCAGAAGAGCAGTCGTCATTTTCCGTGTCTGAGTCAGACTCCACTAGTGCCATTAGCTTAATACGCATTTGATTTGGTTTGATAAATAGGCGAAGTGTTAGAACCAGTGGCGTCGCTAAGGGGGGCGGGTGGGGGCGGCAGGCCGCTCCGAATGACACCCATCAGGGGGTGACACCAGATGCTAAAATTTTACTGTGTAAGATTTTATGTCAGAAAAAAACACAAATTTTTTCATCTAGAATGAAATTAAGAAATACAATGAAAAACGTTAAACGCAAAAACCTTCTTAAAAAAAATATAAGTTAACTTGCAATAATGAAACAGTCCCAACACACAAACATCATTAAAACAAATTTGAAAAAAATAGAAAAGAAACAGTCGAATCAGAGAGATCTTAATAAAAGGTTGGACATGAAGGGGAAGTGTCTTAAGTTTTAAAAGATATGAAGCCATTTGGGCTTGGACAAACCGACAGCATGGACGAATCCCATCTCACGATTCCCTCCACCACATAGGGGTGGGGGAATACGATTTATATTTCCCCCCTCTCTATTTGAAATCAAAATGTATTGAAAAATATGTTATTATTATTTCAAACGATTCAGTTGCAGTTTGATGTCATCTTTAAACGATAGATGCGAACTGCGATGTGTACATTTGTAAAGGACTGTGTGAAATTTAGCTCGTTCAAAAGCTGCAAAATGTTTTAGCTATGTGCACGTGTTTTGAGTTTCGCATTGGGCTACTTCCTTTTCCTTACCCTGAGCCTTGGGTTGGACAATAACTTTTTTAAGAGTTCTGAAAATTTGACTAATTCTGAAGGTAAGCAGTCTTTGAAATCGCTTAAATATTCTTGCATTATTTTGGATTCTGTCCATTGGATGGCGAAACTACTGAGGTCAGTTTGGTTTGTAAGAAAGCCAAAATTCTCATGGATGTCTTTATATGAGCCTAACCGATGTTTTAGGGCTTAAGAAAGTTTGTCGATGATTACCAAAAATACCTCAAGCTTGAAGTTTTGTTTCGGGGACAATACTGTTTTGGTGATGTTCCTTTATCAAACTGGCGTTTTTTTAAAATTGTTTTTTTTAATAAATTGAATATTGTTTATACTCTTTTTTTACCACGGACTTGTCCTTTCAATTGTCTTCATAGGAATCAAATTAAGAATGCTGACATTAACAAACTCAATGTAAGACATCCTTTCTGAAATTGTTTCCCAAATTTCAAATAAATTAGCGACTTCCGTTGTTCAAGTTTCTTTAGAAATCGTTCTGCTTCAAGTCGACAGTCATGTGACTGCTTTTCGTTTGTTTCTATCTCTTCCAGTGCTGCGATATTCTCATGGTATGAGTTATGAACAGACCTTACAGCATCATGTCAGGCTGACCATCTTGTGTCAGACAAGCAGAAGCGTAACTGGGTTTTCCGCGCCCTTGGCTATTACATTTTTTGCGCCCTTGTAAAATAGGGAAAATTTACTAAATTATACATAATAAATTGATCATTGAAGGATTAGCCCTCGGCGCCCTTGGCAACAGCCCCGATTCCAAGTCGTTGTTATGCCTCTGCATACAAGGCTTTGTTTACATGTATCAATTTCATTTGTTTTTGACGTACTTGTCAACTATGAGTAGATGCAACAAGCCGGGTATAAAGATTTTGAAGAAGACAAAAAAATCTGACTGCAGCAGGACAACCTGTTGCACTTTTCCCAACCCAATTAATGAAATGAAATGTGCATGGCATATAACGAAGACACTGCTCTTCTCATAAAGCATAGCCTGGTTTCCGTTATACTTCGTAAATATATTTTCCGCATTGCCGTATGACTGTCCAAGGAATTTTCAGGGATTCATAGAAACATTTGCCTGCATCTTTAATATACACTATAATTTATAATAAGTTTTGGGGACCTTAAATTATTGGGGGCCCCTAGCCTTAGCCCGTTTAGCACCCCCTTTTTGATCCATCTAAGAGGGATGGGGTCAAGCATGTGTGACGATGTGTGGCTAGGGGGAGGGTGTGTTTATAAAAATGTGACGTCACATAAAAAAACGCGCAACTTCAAATACAAGTTCAACTTAAATAATTGATTTTTTACCATTTATTAAATTGCGTTTTCAATGGCTTCACGCGTGTTACGATATTAAAGTGCTGACTTACCCTAAATACATATTTAAATGAAAAAAATAATTTGCAACACGCTAATTTTTATATAGAAAACTAGCAGACCCGTCGTGAGTTGCAACGATCTCAGTAAAAATGAACACATTTAAAGAAACCAATGAGTGTTATATTTAAAAACAATTATGCAGAAACCTTCGCGGAAGAGTGGAAAAAATTCTAAGTTTTAATAGCAAACGGATAAATAAATAAATAATTAAATAGCGTACAAAAGAAGGAACGATATTAAGGGCCCCGGCCCCAAAAAGAGTGAAAATATACTTTTTTTTTATTGCCATTGTACTCAAGCTATATTCCTCAATATCGTGTAAAATTGAATAGGGAATACAATGGGCTACCAAGTTTTTGTATACAAAGTTTGGTTAAGATCTATTAATTTTTAATCAGTAGATAACGCTTAAACTAATTTTTATATAGCTCGTATAAGCAAAATATGACATTATGGGCCCCCGGTGCCCCATGAGTGTTAAATTTTGAAGAAAAGGGGCCAGTTATCATCCCGGGAGCATACTCAACAGTTTAGAAAAGTTTCATGACGATCGGGTGAATGGTTTAGTCAGCTATAAAGGACATGCATACACACACACATACATTCTTTGATTTTTATATATATAGATAGATATATATATAACCAATAATACATTAAGGGCCCCGGGGCCCATTCTGTGCAAGATATAAAGTTCAAAACCCCTGTTCATTTCAATTTGTATAATAATTGAAACATGTGTAATTATTTGTCAAGATAGATAATGACTGAATGGTGAATAAAATCTTAAACGTTTAAGAAATGTGAATTTGTGGGCCCCCAGCCCCAAAGGAATGACTATTTGCAGTTTTGTGCCCTATAGTATTTTAATATTGGCTATCAAATTGTCATATACAAAGTTTGGATAAGATCCAACAATTTACACAGTAACTAGCGCTTAAACTAATTTTTATATAGCTCATGTAAACAACAAATGACATTATGGGCCCCGGTGCCCCAAGAGTGTTAAATTTAGAACAACTTTGCCAGTTAACATCCCAGGTTGGTACTCAACAGTCTCCAAAAATTTCACGATCATCGGATTAATAGTTACAAAGGACATGCACACACACACATAAACACATACTTTGATTTATATATAATAGATATAAGAAAAAAAAGACATTTAGGGCCCCTGGGCCCATTCGGTGATAGATGTAAATTTCAAAAACCTTTTCATTAAATTAAGTTTCCTCATAGATATATTCCTCAAGATCGTGAAAAATTGAATGGGGGAAAATACATTAAACATATACGAAGAAAAGACATTGGGGGCCCCCGGCCCCGAAGGAATGTACATTTGAAGTTATGTGCCATATAGTATTTTAATATGGGCTACCAAATTTTTATTTAAATTTTGGTTTAGATCCATTCATTTAGTCAGTTGCTAACGCATAAACTAATTTTAATATATCTTATATAAGCAAAAAACCATTAAGTGCCCCGGGGCCCATTCAGTGCAAGATATAAAGTTCAAAACCCCTATTCATTTCAATTTGTATAATAATGGTTACATGTGTCATTATTTTGTCAAGATTGTTAATGACTGAATGGTGAATACAATCTTAAACGTTTTAAGAAATTTGAATTTTTGGGCCCCCAGCCCCAAAGGAATGACTATTTGCAGTTCAGTCCCGTATAGTATTTTAATATTGGCTATCAAGTTGTCATATACAAAGTTTGGTTAAGATCCAACAATTTACACAGTAGCTAGCGCTTAAACTAATTTTTATATAGCTCATATAAGCAAAAAAATGACATTATGGGCCCCCGGCGCCTCATGAGTGTTAAATTTAGAAAACAAAGTTGCAAGTTACCATCCCAAGTAGGTAATTAACAGTCTCCAAAAATTTCATGACGATCGGATGAATGGTTTAGTCAGCTATAAAGGACATGCAAACACACACACACACACACACACACACACACACACACACACACACACACACACACACACACACACACAGACATACTTTGATTTTTATATATATAGAACACACACACACACACACAGACATACTTTGATTTTTATATGTATAGATAGAAGATATAAGAAAAAAGACATTTAGGGCCCCTGGGCCCATTTGGTGATAGATGTAAGTTTCAAAAATCTGTTCATTTAATTAAGTTTCCTCATAGATATATTCCTCAAGATCGTTAAAAAAATTGAATGGGGGAAAATACATTAAACATACACGAGGAAAAGACAAAGGGGGCCCCCGGCCCCGAAATAATGGACATTTGAAGTTATGTGCCTTAAAGTATTTCAATATGGGCTACTGTCAGGG
>CALYLW010002529.1:0-43170 GCA_944989445.1 Ampullaceana balthica
AAAAGAAAAACATATCTAGCTTATTAAAATGAAATGAAACTATTATTAAAGTTAGAACTCACATATACATAACAGAGAACATTTAAAAATTAAGAGACATTCTATTTTATATCTCTAGGGCAATCAAATTGTATTTCCCATGAATGCCGCACTAAAAAGCACAGCTAACGTCCTGCGTAACATGATAATTTAATTAAGACATTTTAAGTGGCACGAACAAAACAGATGATACTATTACTATTATCTTAAACTTTGATTAAATTTCAATCTATGAGACTATGCGACATAGTATTACATATTTGTAAGGCATACACTTTATATTGAATGTCACTAAATATAATCTATATACATTTTGTAAATTCAAAGGAAAAATACATTTTTATACATAGTTATTTTACATTAATAAAAGTATTAATTGTATACATATTTATCTTCACCTATTACTTTGGCTAATTGATGAAACGCGACTATTACATCATATATATACGATATCTACCCAAGTGGCACGCCACTTGTCATCGATCTCTTCCATAAGGGAAAACATGTCAATGATATTCTAAGATTCTACCCACCACCAGACTGAGTTCCATCTCAACAATTTTGCTATTACCAGTTCATTTCGTTTGTCATATATATAAAAGTATATATTATATTTATAAAAGTATATAATATATATATAACTATATATATATATATATATATATATATATATATATATATATATATATGAAAATATGATTTTTGTCCTCATGACGTTACGTTTATTCTCAATTTAAGAGCAACCGCTCCCTGGTGGGCGCTGCAATGATCCTAGTGGGCGGTGGTGACCACAGGTACATTTGGAGGAGAATAACTTTAAGGAGACGGTGATAGGAGAAAAGAAAGAAAACATATTTCGAAAAGTTGATTTATGTATTCGGTGAACATATAAAGTCTTACAGAATACTAGAAAATTAGACTAAAATTTATGGACATAAAACGTAAATGGATTTATCTTATTTTCGATTACTAAAAGTAGAACATTTTAAACCAACTGACATTGACAAAAATCTTTGCAACCGCAACGAAACGAGTTAGCGATGACTTGTTTTTTTCTTACAATTTATTATTAAACTAGCAGACCCGTCGTGCGTTGCAACGATCAAAGTAAAAAGGAATAAATTTAAAGAAACCAATGAGTGGTATGTTTAAAAACAATTCTGAAGAAACCTTAGTGGAAGTGTGAAAAAAAATTCAAGTTTCATAGCAAACGGATAAATAAATTAATAATTAAATAGCGTACAAAAGAAGAAACGATATTAAGGGCCCCGGCCCCAAAATGAGTGATACGTTATATTTTTTATTTCTATTGTACTCAAGCTATATTTCTCAATATCGTGTAAAATTATTTGGGTAATGCAATTAATAACGTTCAGTTAAAAAGACATTTGTGGCCCCATCTCCGAGGGAATGGACATTAGGAGTTAAGTGCCCTATAGTAATGTAATATAGGCTCTAAAGTTTTTATATACTAAGTTTGGTCAAAATCCAGTTATTTTCGCATTATTTAACACTTAAACTAATTTTTTTATCTAGCTAATATAGGAAAACTAAACGAAATTAAGGGAGCCCCCAGGCCTATGCGGTGCAAGATGTCAATTTCAAAAACCTTTTCATTTTAATTTAGTTTCATCATGGATATATATTTCTCAAGATCGTTACAACGTGAATGGGGAAAATATCTTAAACATAGAAAAAGATATTTGGGGCCCCCGGCCCCGAAGAAATTTGACATTAGAAGTTATGTGCCCGTAAGTATTTTAATATGAGATACCAAGTTTTTGAAAACAAAGTTTGGTTAAGATCCATTCATTCACTTAGTACCTAACGCATAAACTAAATTTTAAAATAGCTGATATAAGCAAAAAAAAACGAATCTAAGGGCCCCAGGGCCCATTATTTGCAAGACATAAAATTTTAAAACACCTTTTCGTTTCAAAATGGATAATAATGGATGAATTTATCCTTATTTTTCAAGATCTTTAATAAATATATGGGAAATACATTCTTAAAAGTTGAAGAAAAATGGCATTTTGTGCCCCAGGCCCAAAGGAATGGTCATTAGGAGTTTATTGCCCTATAGTATTTTAGTATTGGCTGTCAAGTTTTTTATATGCAAAGATTAGTTAAGATCCATTAATTAACACAGTAGCTAACGCTTAAACTAATCTTTATATAGCTCATTTAAGCAAAACATGACATTATGGGGCCCCGTCGTCCGATGAGTGTTAAATTTCGAACAAAAGTTGACAGTTACCATCCCGGTAGCAAATTAAACCGTCTCAAAAAGGTTCATGACGATCGGGTGAATGGTTTAGTCAGCTATAAAGGACATGCACAGACACACACAGACACACACAGACATACTTTGATTTTTTATAAATATAGATATAGTTAAATAAAACGACATAAAGGGGGCCCGGGCCTATTTGGTGCGAGATGTCAATTTAAAAAATCTTTTCATTTTAATTCAATTGCATCAGGTTTATCAAGATCATTAAAATGTGAACGGAAAAATATCTTAACATATATGAAAAAAATACATTTCGGGCCCCGGGCCCCGAAGAAATCGACATGAAAAGTTCAGAAACTTTAAGTATTTTAATATGGGCTACCAAGTTTTTGTATACAAAGTTTGGTTAAGATCCAATCATTTACTCTGTAGCTAACGCATAAACTGTTTTTATAAAGCTCGTATAAGCAAAAAACGACATTAAGGGCCCCAGGGCCCAATTATTGCAAGAAATATAGTGCGAAACATATGTTCATTTGAAAAAAATTTCAAAATACATACATTTATTCATATTTCTCAATACTGTTAAAAAATTTGAATGGACTATAAAATATTAAACATTTACTAAAATAGACAGTTTGGGCCCCCTGCCCCGTGGGAATGAAAATTAGGACTTCAGTGCCCTGTCGTAATAGAATATAGACCCTTGATTTTTTTATATTCTAAAATGGGTTAAGATACATTAATTTTCTCAGTATTTTAATCAAATTCTAATTTTTATACAGCTAATATAAGAAAAAAACGACATTTAAAGGCCCCTGGGCCCATTCGGTGAAAGATGTAAATTTCAAAAACCTTTTCATTTTAATTAAGTTTCCTCATAGATATATTCCTCAAGATCGTGAACAATTGAAAAATTGAGTGGGGGGAAAATACATTAAACATATCCGATGAGAAGACATTTGCTGTCCCTGGCCCCGTAGGAATGGACATTTGAAGTTATGTGCCCTATAGTATTTCAATATGGGCTACCAAGTTTTTGTATTCAAATTTTGGTTTAGATCCATTCATTTACACAGTAGCTAACGCATACATTAATTTTTATATATCATATATAATTTTAAAAAGACATTAAGGGCCCCGGGGCCCATTCAGTGCAAGATATAAAGTTCAAAACCCCTGTTCATTTCAATTTGTATAATAATGGATACATGTGTCATTATTTATCAAGATTGTTAATGACTGAATGGTGAATACAATCTTAAACGTTTAAGAAATGTGAATTTTTGGGCCCCCAGCCCCAAAGGAATGACTATTTGCAGTTACGTTCCCTATAGTATTTTAATATTGGCTATCAAGTTGTCATATACAAAGTTTGGTTAAGATCCAACAATTTACACAGTAGCTAGCGCTTATACTAATTTTTATATAGCTCATATAAGCAAAAAATGACATTATGGGCCCCCGGCGCCCCATGAGTGTTAAATTTAGAAAATCAAAGTTGCCAGTTACCATCCCAGGTAGGTACTTAACAGTCTCCAAAAATTTCATGACGATCGGATGAATGGTTTAGTCAGCTATAAAAGACATGCACACACACACACACACACAGACATACTTTGATATATATATATATAGATAGAAGATATAAGAAAAAAGACATTTAGGGCCCATTGGCCATTTGGTGATATATGTAAATTTCAAAAACCTTTTCATTTAATTAAGTTTCCTCATAGATATATTCCTCCAGATCGTGAAAAATTGAATGGGGGAAAATACATTAAAAATAAACGAAGAAAACACATTGGGGGCCCCCGGCCCCGAAAGAAGGGACATTTAAAGTTATTTGCCCTATAGTATTTCATATGGGCTACCAAGTTTTTGTATTCAATTTTTGATATAGATCCATTCATTTACTCAGTAGCTAACGCATAAACTAATTTTTATATATCACATATAACCAAAAAAGACATTAAGGGAACCCGGGGCCCATTCAGTGCAAGATATAAAGTTCAAAACCCCTGTTCATTTCAATTTGTATAATAATGGATACACGTGTCATTATTTGTCAAGATTGTTAATGACTGAATGGTGAATACAATCTTAAACGTTTAAGAAATTTGAATTTTTGGGCCCCCAGCCCCATAGGAATGACTATTTGCAGTTCAGTTTCCTATAGTATTTTAATATTGGCTATCAATTTTCAAATACAAAGTTTGGTTAAGATCCAACAATTTACACAGGAGCTAGCGCTTAAACTAATTTTTATATAGCTCATATAGGGGTCTACCGATATGCCTTTTTGCCGATATTGCCGATACCGATATTACCGATATTTTTTTTGCCGATATGAGTGCCGATATGAGTATTTGTTATGACAAAAACCAGCGGTCATATTTGATGACGTCATTCTTAAATTTATCACTCGTAATTATTTATCTTTAATATTAGGGGACTACCGATACGCATTTTTTCCGATATTACCGATATTTTTTCCGATATGAGTGCCGATATGAGTATTTGTTATGACAAAAACCAGCGGTCATATTTGATGACGTCATTCTTAAATTTATCACTCGTAATTATTTATCTTTAATATTAGGGGACTACCGATACGCATTTTTGCCGATATTACCGATATTTTTTTCCGATATGAGTGCCGATAGGGTATTTGTTAGGACAAAAACCAGCGGTCATATTTGATGACGTCATTCTTAAATCTATCACTCGTAATTATTTATCTTTAATATTAGGGGACTACCGATAGGCATTTTCGCCGATATTACCGATATTTTTTTTTCCGATATGAATATTTGTTAGGACAAAAACCAGCGGTCTTATTTGATGACATCGATCATTCTTAAATTCATCACTCCTAATTATTTATATTTTATATTAGGGGTCTACCGATAAGTATTTTTGCCGATATTACCGATATTTTTTCTCCGATATGAGTGCCGATATGAGTATTTGTTAGGACAAAAATAACAGCGGTCATATTTGATGACGCCATTCTTAAATTTATCACTCGTAATTATTTATATTTTATAATTAAGGGGTCTACCGATATCCAGTTTTGCCGAAATACCGATTTTTTTTCCCGAAACGAAGTTTCCGATGTGTTTACAAGTTCCAGTTCATGACCTACATAGGACTCATAACAAAACGAACCGTCCTTTATAAAAATGTACAAGCATATTAGGTACTCCTTTTGAAACTTCAACCTTGACTCATAATTATTAATTCTAACCAATAGTTTAATGGCTTTTGCACACGGCCACCTTTTATGAATGAAACAATGAGAACAAAGTACAATAGTAATATAGTGAAAATGAGGCTGAAGCTTGAATGGTTGCCAATGACAACACGTCTTCACACGGTACATTTTGTTATTCCATACGAAACGAAATGTTTTAGACATCTGCGATTCTGCGTGCATCTTTGCTATTAGAGCAATTACGTGAACATAATGTTTACATGTTATCCATTTATTAGAGCAATTACGGTATACTTGGCATCGGCACTATTTACACAGTATTTCTGAGTATACGAAAATCGGCCGATACCTAAACAATATCAAAGCACATGGCACACTGTATCGTGGCTGCACATATTAATACTAGGACTCTTTTGACTATTTCAATACTGGTATCGGGGTCGATATATTAATTTGTCGAGATATTGTAAACCTAAATGATAGTTTTTTTGTTTCCGTTTTTTTTGGGTCAAAATGTCACTTATTATGAAATATCGGTGACGTCAATATCGGGACCTTTACAGGCTACCGATACCGATATTGCCGATATCCAGATATCGGTGCCGATATATCGGCCAGCCGATATATCGGTAGACCCCTAAGCTCATATAAGCAAAAAATGAATTTATGGGCCCCCGGCGCCCCATTAGTGTTAAATTTAGAAAACAAAGTTGCCAGTTACCATCCCAGGTAGGTACTTAACAGTCTCCAAATATTTCATGACGATCGGATGAATGGTTTAGTCAGTTATAAAGGACATGCACACACACACACACACACACACACACAGACATACTTTGATTTTTATATATATTGATGTTTCCAATTAAGGAAAACATTCCTAATTACTAAGTAATACGTACTGTACTACAAAAGCAAGCATATAATATTATCAAGAAAGTTTCGTTGTCCAATTCTATAGTTCTATAAGTCTATAATTCTATAGTGCAAAGAAAATTGATAACATGAGTCAAGATGTTAAAGATTCATTGTGTGAGTAACATCTTATCAGTAGCCAAAGAAAGTGCTCCAGCGATAATAAGGCACCACATGGATTTGTTGTTATAATTAAAAAAGTATGTGCCCAATGTATACACAATACCTTGTATCATCAATCGTCAACATCTAATGGCACACATTTTAATGGCAAGCCTACTGAAGTCATTACGATAAACTTAAGTCCAAACATCGACACCACCATCTACCAAAAGAATTCTAAACGTGTTATGTTTATAAAAAAACAATATATATATATACATTTTATGGCTTGATATTCACAGATTTCTACAGACAACGGGAATCCGCCGATAGTTATCAACGTAATAAACATTGATAGAATGTTAATACTATCGTTTGAATCTCATAACGCATAATTACATAAATGTGCAATAATGAAGTTTAAATTAAAATTTGACCTTTACAAGGACGTAAATTTCCCAGCTTTTGAGTAGCGATGCTGTGAGTTGATCTTTTAGCAATGACGAATGTATTGATTTTTAAATAATCACGACCGTGCGCTGTGAGTTTATTTTTAAATAATCACAAATGTGCGCCATGGGGGATCTAGCGCTGGGCACTAAGTCAACATATTCATTCTAAAAATATAATTATGTCATACAGACCTGTTACTCTTAAATAAAAATCAACATAAATAGCTAAATGAGGTCATTGCAAGACATTTGTTTATGAATAAAAAAGTTGGGGTGATAGTGTTTATATCCCTATGTTATCAATTATCGGTTTCATATCACGAACTAACTATTAAGATTAGTGCTGTCTGTCCAGATTGTCTATCTGTAAGAGTTGTATGATTGTTATTGTTGTCCGTCCGTTTGTAAGAGTTGTCTGTTTTTAAATGTATATGTCTGTTAGTGTTGTTTGTCTGTTACATTTTCTATGGATTCTAATGTTAGTGTTGTCTTTAGTTATTAAGAGTTGTCTGAAATTTGAAAAAAATTCTCACTTTGTGAGGGTTCGCGTATTGTTTATAATGTCTGATAGCTTGTAAGATAAGTATGATTGATGTATGGTATTTATTTTTAAATTAAGAGTTTTATTATGTTGTTTCTAATGACTCAAATTTTAATTTAAACAAATAAAAGAAATTGCCCAAGTCAAAAAAGCTTAATCGTAATTTAGAGGAACTATACGTTTGTTTTTCTTAAAATTTGATGCGTGTTCTATATTAATTTTTCTTGCTTATTTTACTTGCTCAATCCCTTAAATTTAATTATTAACGTAAATCATCAAGGAATATTACATGCATATAAAAGCCTACGACCAATGCTGTGTTTTTTTTATTACATACGCTCTATAAATTTACAATTTAAACCTTTCTACCGGACTTATAAACATAAGCATATTAAACTCAATACAAGTGAACCTATAAGCAATTAATTAAGTTGGGCGGCGAATTGAATATGCCATGGTCATTACGCTGTTGCGGAATAACAAAAGCCATTTTAAAAATAGATGTTTAGTCAAACATAGCATCTTTTTTTCCTATTTCGTAAATAATTTATTTATTTTGCAGAAACTAAATCTGTTGTTTGAAATATAATTTACAAACTATGATGTCCCATCGGGAAACATGGTCCAAAACATACTTGAATTCTTTTTTAAAATTATACCTATTACATAAAAGCCGTAAATTTAAATCGTATAACATAGAGACAAATATAAAAAAAAGCATTATATATCATTTCCATATTAAAACACTAATAAATAAAGACTATCAAAAAGTATACAATTTATTTTTGGAGCAGTACTGCATTATAAGACTTCATTTTAAGCGCCCGCCTTTAAATTAACTTTAATTGACTAAAAATTGACTATAATTTGTTCACTTTTGTCCCTTTCTACAAAACGGTCCATTTAGCGATGGATTCCAAAATCTTATATGTTGCTGTTTCACCAAGGGATACAATTCTTTTTTGATTCCCGTTTTGAGATAAGACATTATATTTTGTAAAAAAAAATTCCTGTTTTTGTTTCTGGAAATTAGATAAAGGGCGATTTTTACTAATTACTTTTAGTTCAGAGTTGAGTCGTGCTTAATTGTTTTTAGTATGATTCGTAAATTTTACAGACTTTTAGTCAAATGGGAAGTTGGACCATTAGTGAGAGGGGGCTTAGGCTTTTATTAGTATAGAAAAGGGGAGGGCACTAAATGAAGTTAATCAAGAGAAATACAAAAAAATAAGAAGAAAGTAAATCGTTGCATACACATACATACTTAACAAATAACTATTTGAATATTTTCAACAACATAATAAAACTTGCTCATTACTATAAACTTACTTATTAAAAATAAGAATCAATGATCTTGACATGCATATAAAGGCCTAGGACCTATGTTGTCATTTCATGTTTACATAATTTTATGTTTACATAAGCTAAACAAATTAACTATTTAAACTTTAGCTAACGAACTTATTAAGAAAGTCATTAAACTTAACACAAGTGAACCTAAAGATCACTAATTCCGTGTAGTTAGAAGCATAAAACTCTGGGTGGTTGTTAAGTACACTTCCGTGGTGGTAACGAGCAAAAAAAATATTTAAATATCAATTTTCATATAGCCCATATAATGAAAAAAACGTCTTTGTGCCCCCGGCCCCCATGACTGAATTGCAACTTTTTTACGCAAATGATCGTCGTGAGAGGCTACTCAACAACTTCCCAAAGTTTCATGCTTCTACCTACACGCGAAGTTGGAGAATTCAATTAGTGATGAGTCAGTTTTTTATATAAGAAAAAAACTACATAGCCTATGACCTGTCCCGGGTCAAATGAGGGTCCCATGCAAAATTTCAGCACCTAGGTCCAACGGTGTGGCATTCTATGAGTAACAAAACAAACAAAAGAAACAAACAAACAAACTTTCATCTTTATATATTAGATGGGGTTTTCCCGCTTTGGGAATGTCAATGTTTGACTGTTGCACAGTGCGCACTATTTTGACACATGCTTGGTGTGACGTAGTTTGGTGTGGGATGACGTCAATAGAGAGATATGCTAGAGGGACGATTTTGTAGCGGAGAGCACGCACAGTGTTGTTATTATTTTGCCTTGAAGGATTTCTTTGTTCAATTAAAATATTGATTCTTCTGATGGTGTTTTTACTTATTGAGTTGAAGCCTTGTGAGTCATAAAAATCATTAGAACTTGACATTCTTAAGAAGAACAAATGAAATTAATCTCTTTAGAATGTGTTTTTTAAGATTTTACTATAACTAACCCTACCTAACCAAACTTGAAGTAGTAAACAAGTTTATATATTAGCTTATCTAATACCTTTCAGCCATTTAGTGGTGCTAATAGAATAAATTAAATTCATCTGTTCATTGATGTTAAGAAGGATGAATTAAATACATATATTTATTGATCTTGTGAAGGTTAAATTAAATAAATCTCTTCTGAATATTTTTTTTTGGATCTTATAATCAATACAAAATATCACTAAACAAATTATATATCCAAAACTTAAATTAACACTTCACCTGTTTTACAAATGTCTAAACACAATTGATGTGTCCGAATTAAACAAATAGTCATGGGGTAGCAAAATTTAAACTAATTTAATAATTTACTTATAAGTTACTTATTTATCTAAGTTACTTATAAGTTTATTGATGCTAAAAGGGGGGGGGGAACCTTCAGTATGGTATTTAAGAAGAAAGTTTTAACAAAGGGAAATACTTAAAAGCAGTTGTACACTAAAACAATATATAAGCTATTATGTTCCAATCTTTCTTCAGAGAAATCATGCCCCCAAAAAGAAAAACTCAATTAGGTCGTGTTTCTAAAACGGCAAAGAAGCAAGCCTTACATAGAGAAAATGAAACGAATGAACAAACACAGGCAAGACTTGCTGTTGAGAGAGAAAGAGTTTCAATCAGAAGAGCTAATGAAACCAGTGAACAAACACAGGCAAGACTTGATGATGAGAGAGAAAGAGGTTCCATAAGAAGAGCTAATGAAACCAGTGAACAAACACAGACAAGACTTGATGATAAGAGAGAAAGAGTTTCAATCAGAAGAGCTAATGAAACCAGTGAACAAACACAGGCAAGACTTGATGATGAGAGAGAAGGAGTTTCAATCAGAAGAGCTAATGAAACCAGTGAACAAACACAGGCAAGACTTGATGATGAGAGAGAAAGAGTTTCAATCAGAAGAGCTAATGAAACCAGTGAACAAACACAGGCAAGACTTGATGATGAGAGAGAAAGAGTTTCAATCAGAAGAGCTAATGAAACCAATAAACAAACACAGGCAAGACTTGATGAAAAAAGAGTCAGATCTTCAATGAGAAGAGCAAATGAAACAAAAAAACAAACCCAAATAAGACTTGCAGACCAGAGAAATGGAAATTTAAACAGAAGAAGAAATGAAATGCAGCAAGACCTAAAAGGTGCTGCTCATCAATATGACCCAGATATTCCATACCATCAACATGAAAAGGTCAACATTGGTGAGATGAACTTGATCTGCAAGCATTGCAGTGCATTTAAATGGAAAGATGAGCACCCTGGAATGTGCTGTTCAAATGGCAAAGTTAAACTAGAGACTCTGCAACATCCACCTGAGCCACTTGATCATTTGCTTCAAGGTGTATCTCAAACGTCTAAACGCTTCCTAGCCAACATCAGAAAATACAACTCATGCTTTCAAATGACATCTTTTGGTGCCAGCAAAGAAATTCGTGAACAAGGATTCATGCCAACATTTAAAGTTCAAGGCCAAATTTATCACAGGGCTGGATCTCTGCTGCCAGCTGAAGGCGAACCACAGTTTCTGCAGATCTATTTCATGGGAGACCAAGCTAGAGAAGTCCAACAAAGATGTGCAAACTTTCCAGACTTGCAACAAAATGTTGTTTTGGAGTTGCAAGAACTCCTACATGCAAACAATGCCTACCTTCAAATTTTCAAGACAGCTCTAGAAAGAATGCCAACTGATGAATACAAAGTTGTGATACGAGCTGACAAAGCACCAAGACATGAACACCAAAGGCGGTTCAATGTACCAACATTTGATGAAGTGGCCATTGTCATGGTAGGAAATGAATTTGACAGACGTGACATTGTCCTTCAAAAGCGAAACAACCTTCTCCAAAGAGTTGCAGAAACTCATCGCTCTTATGATGCTCTGCAATATCCCCTAATGTTTTGGCAAGGTGAAGATGGGTACTCCTTTGGCATTCCTCAGACAAACCCAGACACGGGAAACAATGTTTTGGGTAAAAAGGTTACAGCAATGGACTTTTATGCATATCGAATCATGATTCGCAGTGGTGAAGATAACCATCTCTTGAAATTTAGACAGCTGTTCCATCAATTCATCGTAGATATGTACGCGAAAATTGAAAGTGAACGCTTGCTCTACATCCGTCTAAATCAAAAGAAGCTGAGAGTTGAAGACTACATTCACCTCAGAGATGCCATTGCAAATGATGCCAATCCAAATGATCTGGGGAAAATGGTTATCTTGCCAGCAACATTTACAGGAAGTCCAAGACACATGCATGAGTACACTCAAGATGCTATGACTTATGTCAGAAATTATGGAAGGCCAGATTTGTTTATCACCTTTACATGCAATCCACTATGGCAAGAAATTCAGGCTCATCTTTTACCTGGCCAATCAGCAGTGGATCGACATGATTTGGTTGCTAGAGTCTTCAAACGAAAACTATCAAAATTAATGGGAGTCATTACAAAAAGTCATGTCTATGGTGAAACGAGATGCTGGATGTACTCAATTGAATGGCAGAAGAGAGGCTTACCCCATGCACACATCCTAATCTGGCTGATGAAAAAATTACGACCTAATCAAATTGACAATGTAATCTCAGCAGAAATACCAAACTCTACACAAGATAATTTTTTGTTTGAAATTGTTGTGAAAAATATGCTGCATGGACCCTGTGGAAACTTGAACAGAAACTCTGCTTGCATGGTTGATGGGAAATGCTCAAAAAAATATCCAAGGAATTTGATACAAGAAACTAAAACTGGTGAAGATGGCTATCCTGTGTACAGACGCCGTAAACCAGGAGATGGTGGTTTTACTGCAAAAATCAAAATGAAGGTTGGTTCAACATATCAAGAAATAGAAATGGACAACAGATGGGTGGTTCCCTACACTCCAATTTTGACAAAAATGTTTCAAGCTCACATAAATGTCGAATCTTGCCAATCTGTCAAGGCCATCAAATACATCTGCAAGTACGTCAATAAAGGAAGTGACCAGGCCGTTTTTGGTCTTGAAGGAAACCAAGAGAATCCAGATGAGGTGCAAAAATTTCTAATGGGTCGTTACATCAGCAGTAATGAAGCAGTCTGGAGAATTTTGAATTTCCAAATTCATGAACGGTATCCAACAGTTGTTCACTTGAGTGTTCATCTTGAAAATGGGCAAAGAGTATACTTCAACCAAGAAAATATATATCATCAAATTCTGGAGCCACCAAGAACAACTTTGACAGCTTTTTTTCAACTGTGCCAACAAGACGACTTTGCAAAAACCATTCTCTATTGTGTTGTTCCAAGGTACTATACTTGGAATGCTTCTCAAAAATTATTTAAACGCCGAAAACAAGGAGCAGATGTTGAATATCATCCAGGGATAAAATCTTCAGATGCATTGGGACGTGTGTACACCGTTCACCCATCTAATGCAGAATGCTTCTTTTTGAGGATGCTACTTCATGTTGTTAGAGGACCAACATCCTACACTGACTTAAAAACTGTTGATGGTCATGTGTGTGCTACATTTAGGGAAGCTTGCCAAATGCAAGGGCTACTAGAAAACGATCACCATTGGGTCTTGACCATGGAGGAGGCGTGTACATCTCAATCACCTACCCGTTTGAGACATCTGTTTTCAATTTTGCTGACAACATGCTCTGTTTCTAATCCACTTGCTCTCTGGGATACATTTAAAACATATTTGAGTGAGGACATTATGTTGCAAACCAAGAGAGAGAATCAAACACTGCTAATTGAGTTCTCTAATGAGATTTACAAAAGGTGTCTTATGTTGTTGGAGGATTTGTGTGTATCAATGTCAGGAAGGAACCTTGACCAGTTTGGGTTACCAACGCCTCAAAGAAATGAAAACAATCTTCAGAATAGTGAAATTCTACGAGAACAAAATTATAACACAAATGAATTGATGGCCTATGTCTCAGAAAATCAACCACGTTTAGTTGAGGATCAAAGAGCTGCCTACATTCACATCTTAGAACTGGTTACCTCAAAAAAAGGTGGAATCATATTCCTTGATGCTCCAGGAGGTACAGGTAAAACATTTGTGATCAATTTGCTCTTGGCTACAATCAGACGAGACAAAGGTATTGCTCTAGCCGTTGCTTCTTCTGGCATAGCATCAACATTGCTTGCCGGGGGTAGAACAGCTCATTCTGCCTTCAAGTTACCTTTGAACATGAACCATTCTGAGAATGTAACCTGCAACATATCAAAAGGATCAGGAAAGGCCAAGGTACTAGAACAGTGTTCTCTCATTGTCTGGGATGAGTGTACAATGTCACACAAGCGAGCTCTTGAAGCCTTGAACAACACTCTTCAGGATTTAAAAGGAAACACAAAACTAATGGGAGGAACAGTTGTGGTATTAGCTGGAGATTTTAGACAAACTTTGCCTGTCATTCCAAGGTCAACACCAAGCGATGAGTTGAATGCCTTCCTCAAAGCTTCAACTCTGTGGAAACAGGTCAAGAAAATGACTCTGACCACCAACATGAGAGTCCATTTACATGGAGATAATGCAGCAGGCTACTTCTCACATCAATTGCTTCAACTTGGCGATGGAAAGTGGCAGGTAGACCCAGCATCAGGAACAGTTTCTTTCCCATCAAATTTTTGCACTGTAGCAAAGTCACTTGAAGAGTTGAAACTTGCCGTTTTTCCAAACATCCAAGACCAGTTTAAAAATCCTGAGTGGTTGTGCGAAAGGGCCATTCTTGCTCCAAAGAATTCAAGTGTCAACAGCATCAATTCTCAAATTCAAAATTTTCTACCAGGCATTTCAAACAACTACAAATCTATTGATACGGTTACAGATCCGGCCCAAGCTGTTTACTATCCAACAGAATTTTTGAATTCATTAGATCCTCCTGGCATGCCATCACATAACTTGGAACTTAAAATCGGAGCTCCTATCATACTTCTGAGAAATTTGGATCCCCCTAAACTATGCAATGGAACACGATTGAGCATCAAGCATCTCTTACCTCATGTAATAGAAGCCACAATTTTGACAGGCTGCGCCAAAGGAGAAGATGTCTTCATCCCAAGAATTCCACTCATACCAACAGATATGCCTTTTGATTTCAAGCGCCTCCAGTTTCCAATCAGGCTTGCATTTGCCATGTCTATCAACAAGGCACAGGGACAGTCTTTAAAAGTGGCAGGCATTGTACTTGAGGAAGCATGCTTTGCCCACGGACAGCTATATGTGGCATGTTCTAGAGTTGGGTCACCAACAAATCTTTTCATTTTTGCACCAGACGGAAAAACCAAAAATATAGTCTATCGACAAGCCTTAATATAAGCAATATATAAATTACATGTACTTATTTTTAATTACATTTCAATTTATTTTTTAAATTGTTTTTCAATGAATGAATTGAAATATTTTTTTTAAAAATCTGTTGACTATTATTTTAATCGTGCGACGCCGGGTAACCCGGCTAGTATGTTTATAAAAAGAGTTGTCAATAAAATACGCACCTTATTGCGCGACAGAAAGGTTGTTCAATATAATACGCACCGCGACGCTCTATCTAAAAAATAGCATGATACATAGGAATAAATAAAATAATCTAAAAAATCAATAATTTTATTACTGTACTAGCGATCGATCTGAAATTTCGTTACATTGTTTTTATTATTGGTACGAAACTGCCTCCAAAATTTCAGCTCGCTAGCTTACGAGCAAGTGGGTTAAAAATCGATCAAAATTTTTGGCGACAAGCAAGGGCGGGTGCAGACACCACGAGTTAATATAAAGGATTTAAAAAGCCCAAGTCACCGGATGTGAAACGCTGAGGAACGATGTACAACAGTCTACAGCAGTTAAAAAATCGTGTGGTGATTATTAGCACTGTAAAAATATTTAACATGACGTCATTGTTTGATCTTATATTTAGAAAAAGGTGTGCATCAAAAGGTGTGCAAATTAATTACAAATTAAAGACGCGCTGTAAAAAATATATATTATATGACGTCATTCTTTTAGCTTATATCGTAATTTTGGAAAAGGGAACGATGTAAAAATAGGATTTCAGGATTTATAATTATAAAATACTTTGTGTACATTTCAGGTAGTTTAATATTTCGCATTTATTTATTATAAGTTACCTGGGATTTTGACCAAAAAAAGTGGGCGCCGTAGGCGCCCTAAAGCCGGTGTGGGCGCCGTAGGCGCCCTACAACCCCTAGTATATACATATTAGGGCTGCGGAAATTAACGATTAATTTCTCGATTATTCGTTAAAACATTTTATCGATTAAAATTATTTTAATCGATAAAAATTCGATTAAAATTAAAGAAAATATGTATTATATTATTAAAAAAATTTATTAATAGATAATTAATTATTAATAATTAATAATAATTTATATATTTTTTTACGTACAAACTTCTCCCGCGTAATATTATAATTTATTTTAATACTTTATGTGGACCGGCAGACGTAAACTAAAAAATGGCTGACAGCATCAGCGCAGTTAAATTTAAACATATAACTAGAAAGTTGAGCAAAAATTTTGTTTTTAAGCTAACTGTGAATGGCTAAGTCGAAGATGGTGAAAAAGTTTACTGTGTTCACTGCCATAAACAACTCTCTTTTAAAGGATCAAATACATCGCTGACATACCACCTTCAGCACAAACATCCGATCAAGTATCAACATATCGTCATAAAATTTAGTTCAAAATACATGTATTCTTAATTTTCAATTTCCGTGAGAAATTTTCAGTTTAATGACGTCAAAAATTTCTATTTTTGGCTTTAATCGAAATTATCGATTAATTAATCGATTAAAAGTTTACAATTAAATTAAAATTAATCGAAAACAGCGCTAATACATTATATATACCAATCTATACATATTATATATATTTACCCTCAATTATGTATGACTTACTCACTTTGGCCTAACGCTAAGGGACATCACTCTGCTTTTTTTAAAAATTGAAAATATGGACTTAAAAATCATAATCATTTTGGTTTCCAGATTAACATTAACCAAACAACGCACGAATCTTTGACGTCAGCATCTGTGTTGTAAACAGTGCTGACTGGCTCAAAGAGTTATTTTTGGTGCAGTAATTTGGTGCGATGCCTTCTAAAATTAGTTCAAAAATCGTGTGGTGATTAGCACAGTAAAAAAATATTATATAAATACTTTGTGTACATTTCAGGAATATTTAGTATTTATCATGCAAGGATATGTTACTTGGGCTTTTGACAAAAAAAGTGGGCGCAGTAGGCGCCCTACTATCCCTATTATAAAATACTTTGTGAACATTTAAGGAAGTTTAATATTATGTATTTATCATACAAGGACATGTTAGTTGAAGTTTAATATTACATATTTATCATACAAGGACATGTTAGTTGGCCTTTTGAAAAAAGTGGGTTCCGTAGGCGCCCAAAAAAAAGTGGCACAACCGCAACACAACCTAGTATCGACACATATTTATACACATCCATACATATCTATACATATCTACACATATCTTTACTTATATCTATACATTTAAGACGTATTTATTGTCTGTCTGTCTGTCTGTCTGTTCCCTAATAACTCAAGATCCAGACAACCAAATAACGTGAAATTTGGTACACAAAATTATACCGGAAAGGTTATTAAACAGGTTTCGTTCCATATATGAAATGTATTTTTTTTTCCTTATATGAGCTAATTATATATATAAAAATCAAAGTATGTATGTATGCATGTCTGTTATAGCTGACTAAACCATTCATCCGATCGCCATGAAACTTTTGGAGACTTTTGAGTACGCTCCAGGGATGGAAATAGGCTACTTTTTTTCAAAATTTAACACTCATGGGGCGCCGGGGGCCCATAATGAGAATTTTTTCTTATATGAGCTATATAAAAATTAGTTTAGGTCTTAGCTGCTTGGAAAATGAATGGATCTTGACCAAACTTGGTACATAACAACTTGATAGCCTATATTAAAGTATCATATGGCATTGAACTCCTAATGTCCGTTCCTTCGGGGCCGGGGGCCCAAAATCTTTATTTTTGTAAGCGTTAAATACTTTATTCCCGTTAGCTGACTAAACCATTCATCCGATCGCCATGAAACTTTTGGAGACTTTTTAGTACGCTCCCGGGATGGAAATAGGCTACTTTTTTTCAAAATTTAACACTCATGGGGCGCCGGGGGCCCATAATGAGATTTTTTTTCTTATATGAGCTATGTATAAATTAGTTTAGGGCTTAGCTGCTTGGAAAATGAATGGATCTTGACCAAACTTGGTACATAACAACTTGATAGCCTATATTAAAGTATCATATGGCATTGAACTCCTAATGTCCGTTCCTTCGGGGCCGGGGGCCCAAAATCTTTATTTTTGTAAGCGTTAAATATTGTATTCCCGTTAGCTGACTAAACCATTCATCCGATCGCCATGAAACTTTTGGAGACTTTTGAGTACGCTCACGGGATTGAAATAGGCTACTTTTTTCAAAATTTAACACTCATGGGGCGCCGGGGGCCAAATAATGAGAATTTTTTCTTATATGAGCTATATAAAAATTAGTTTAAGGCTTAGCTGCTTGGAAAATGAATGGATCTTGACCAAACTTGGTACATAACAACTTGATAGCCTATATTAAAGTACCATCTGGCATTGAACTCCTAATGTCCGTTCCTTCAGGGCCGGGGGCCTAAAATCCTTTTTTTTTGTAAGCGTTAAATACTTTATTCCCGTTATGATTTACACGATCTTGAAAAGCATTGACTAATATATCTATCATGAGCCAGATTGAAATGAACAGGTATTTTAAAGTTATTCTCTTGCACCGATTGGGCCCGGGGGCCCTTAATGTCGTTTTCGTTAATCTATATATATAAAAATCAATGTATGTCTGTGTGCATGTCCTTTATAGCTGACTAAACCATTCATCCGATCATAATGAAACTTTTGGAGACTGGCAACTTTTTTTCTAAATTTATCACTCATGGGGCGCCGGGGACCCATAATGTCATTTTTTGCTTATATGAGCTATATAAAATTTAGTTTCAGCGCTAGCTACTGTGTAAATTGATGGATCTTAACCAAACTTTGTATATAAAAATTTGATAGCCAATATTAAAACACTAAAGGGAACTGAACTCCTAATGGTCATTCCTTCGGGGCTGGGGGCCCAAAAAATTCTTTTTCTTAAACGTTTAAGATTTTATTCACCATTCAATTATTAACAATATTGACAACTAATGACACATGTATCCATTATTATACAGATTGAAATGAACAGGTATTTTGAACTTTATATCTTGCACTGGGGCCCTTAATGTCGTTTTTTGCTTATGTGAGCTATATAAAAATTAGTTTTTGCGTTAGCTACTGAGTAAATGAATGCATCTTAACCAAAATTTGCATACAAAAATTTAGTAGCCCATATTGACATAATTAAGGTTTCTAAACTTCTAATGTCAATATATTCGGTGCCGGGGGCCCCAAATGTCTTTTCTTCGTATATGTTTAAGATATGTTTTCCCCATTCAATTTTTCACGATCTTGAGGAATATATCTATGAGGAAACTGAATTAAATGAACAGGTTTTTGAAATTGACACCTTTCACTAAAGGGGCCCCTAAATGTCGTTTTTTTCCTTATATTAGCTGTATAAAAATTAGTATTCGCGTTAAATACTGAGAAAATTAATGGATCTTGACCCATCTTAATATATAAAAACTTAAGGGTCTATATTTTATTACTATAGGGCACTGAACTCCTAATTTTCATTCCCTTGGGGCAGGGGGCCCAACATTTCATTTTTAGTAAATGTTCAATATTTTATCGTTCATTCAATATTGAGACATATAAATAATTGTATGTATTTTGAAATTTATTCAAATTAAAATGTCTTTCGCACTTTATTTCTTGCGATAATTAGGCCCTGGGGCCCATAATGTAGTTTTTTGCTTATATGAGGTATATAAAAATAAGTTTATGCGTTAGCTACCGAGTAAATGAATGGACCTTAAACAAAATTTGTATACAAAAACTTGGTAGCCGATATTAAAATACTATAGGGCACAGAAATTCAAATTTCCATTCCTTCGGGGCCTGGGGCCCCAAATGTCTTTTCTTCGTATATGTTTGAGATAGTTTTCCCCATTTAATTTTTCACGATCTTAAGGAATATATCTATGAGGAAACTGAATTAAAATGAACAGCATTTTTTAAATTGAAATCTTTCACCGAATGGGCCCAGGGGCCCCTAAATTTCGTTTTTTTCATTATATTAGCTGTATAAAAATTAGTATTAGCGTAAAATTCTGAAAAAGTTAATGGGTCTTGACCCATCTTATTATATAAAAACTCGAGGGTCTATATTTTATTACTATAGGGCACTGAACTCGTAATTTTCTTTTCCTTGGGGCAGGGAGCCCAAAATGTATGTTTAATATTTTATCGCACAGTCAAATTTTACCATTATTGATAAATATAAATAAATTTATGCATTTTGAAATTTATTCAAATGAACATGTGTTTCGCACTTTATTTCTTGCAATAACTGGACCCTCTATCTCTTACTGTCGTTTTTTGCTTATACGAACTATATAAAAATTAGTTTATGCGTTAGCTACTGAGTAAATGATTGGATCTTAACCAACTTTTTTATAAAAAACTTGGTAGCCCATATTAAAATACTCAAGGTTTTTGAACTTCTAATGACATTTTCTTCGGTGACGGAGGGCCCCAAATGTCTTTTTTCATATATCTTTAAGATATTTTTGCCATTCACTTTTTAACGATCTTGATAAATATATCCATGATGAAACTGAATTGAAATGTAAAGGTTTTTGAAATTGACATCTCGCAGCGAAAAAGCCCGGGGCCCCTTTATGTAGTTTTATTCACTATATTAGCTATATTAAAATTAGTTTAAGCGTTAGATAATGAGAAAATAAATGGATTTTGACTAAAGTTAGTATATAAAAAGTTAAGAACCTATAATATATTACTATAGGGCACTGAACTCCTAATGTCCATTCCCTCGGAGCTGGGGGCCCCAAATGTCATTTTTACTGCACGGTAACAATTTAATTCCCCATTCAATTTTACACGATAATGAGAAATTTAGCTTGAGTACAATGGCAATAAAAAAATTAAATTATCACTCATTTTTTGGCTGGGCCTCTTAATATCGTTTTTCCTTTTGTAAGTTTTTAATTATTAATTTATGTAACAGTTTGCTATTAAACTTGGACTTTTTTTTTCTCACTTCCCCGAAGGTTTATGGCATAATTCTTTTAAAACATACCAATCTTTGGTTTCTTTCAATGTATTCATTTTTAAAGAGATCGTTGCAACGCACGACGGGTCTGCTAGTATAAAATAAAAATTATTGAAAAATTAAGACGTAAAATATTGACGCAAAATAATAAACATTTTGGTGTCGAGATTAACAAGAAGGCGACTATCGCCATAAAATAATGTTTTTTTGTTGTTGTTTTTGTTGTTGTTTTGTTTTTGTTGTTGTTGTTGTTGTTGCAGTTGTTGTTGTTTTTGTTGTTGTTGCTGTTGTTGTTGCTGTTGCTGTTTTTGTGTTGTTTTTGCTGTTGTTGTTGTTGTTGTTGTTGAACATTCCGTCAGTCAATAGTTTAAAACCAAAATGGTCGTGTAAACTTAAGGAAATGTGTTATTATTTATCGGCCACTATTTTTTATTGTTTTTTTTTACTTTTTGACTTCCAATAATTTGTAAGTG
Source organism: Ampullaceana balthica (assembly GCA_944989445.1). NCBI lineage: Eukaryota > Metazoa > Mollusca > Gastropoda > Lymnaeidae > Ampullaceana > Ampullaceana balthica. Next base: position 21,534 of record CALYLW010002529.1, read on the forward strand.
ATGGGTCGATTAATCGTTAAAAAATAATTTAATCATTAAAAAAATTAATGATCAATCGAGAAATTAATCGTTAATTTCCGCAGCTCTTATAAAAAAAAAGAATAGAATTCCACATCGATGGACCTAGGGTGCTGAAATTTTGCAAATGTATAATATATAAACAGGGTATGAGTTAGCCTGACAGGACGTAACAAAACAGCGAACGTTTCGGCAAAGAACCTTCCTCAACGAACAAATAGTACACAAATAGTAAACGAATATAACGAATTAATGAAGTATTTGATGAAGTAGTATTTGAGAATTATGTGTGAATGATTGAACTATTTACTTGTGTAATTTTCGACATTACATTAGTAAATAGTTCAATCATTTACACATAATTCTCAATGACTTCTTCTCTGCTGCACTCCTCGCATCAACGAGACATGTCTGAATACTCTTACAGCAAGTGACCAGTGACGTACGTTGATATTATTTTAGTTGAACTCAGTTTAACCCCGAGATCTCCAGGTAGATAAAGACTGTTTACTATTAAATAAGTGTCCCCCTCAGGAAGCGTGAACCCACCATGGGAGCCGCCTTTAAGTCGGTTGAGAGCGATCTGATGTCCTCGTCTGATGGCTTAGAAACAAACGCCAAAAGTCACTCTCCTAGTCATTCAGCAGAAATGGATTCTCGTGAAACCTCTGAGAGTTGCTGACCGCGGTCTTCCAATCTCGTGCTAGCACCTTGTACACCATGGGACCATTGTTTTCACGTGGCCTGAAAGAAAGGCATTGATTGGTCGACACATTAATTTCCGGTTTGGGGACTTTCCCTTTTGTTTGCGGGAAGATGAAGTGAGTGTGTAGTGTGTATTCGGTTGGAGTTTGTTTGTTTTTTGTTTCTGATTGTTAGACATTTGTGTCAAAGGGAAATGTTTCTGTTGTCTTTTTATTGTGATATTGAAAATATTTGGTTACACTGTTTATTCACTTTATATGGCTTAAATGTAATCTCTCTTTTAAAGGATAGAGCTTAGTACTCATTTCTGTCTTTCTAGTTAACTATTTATAAAACTATTAATTTCCGGCCTATGGATGTGAGTCTAATCGATTTACATGTTTGAAAGAATATCTTTATGTGATCAATAAATGAGTTTTATTGATGTGTGATTCTTTTTAAGTGAATTGATTGTAATTATAATACTATTTACTTGGCATTCGTCCAAACCTGGGTTCACTAACTCAGTACAGTCGGAAACCAGGTCGTCAGCAAAGACCACACGAGTCGGTCGCATGCCAGTTTCAATATATGAAGACAAACTCACTCAGTACCCATGAAGTAGCACTGAGTATAACAAAAATGGTGACCCATGATCCACACTGTCGGCTACGAAATGCTAGACAAGTAAAGAATAGAAACTTCAATGACTGAGTTGTGTCAATCTTTAAAAAAAAGTATCGATATAAATAATGCGATAGACTCCCTCGCATCTTGTGTTCGAATGCCACGTGTATTCCGTTGATATATTTTAATGGATTTATTTCTTATTATTTTTTTGTTGTTGTTGTTGAACTGTAAAATATTTTGTTGTTGTTCAATGACTAAAAAATTAAAACTGGTATCGCAGATTGTTTCCGAAATAGAAATTGACCCAGCTACCTGTATGTTGTCCTTATTGTGACCCAGCTACCTGTATGTTGTCCTTATTGTGGCTCAGCTACCTGTATGTTGTCCTTATTGTGGCCCATCTACCTGTATGTTGTCCTTATTGTGGCCCAGCTACCTGTATGTTGTCCTTATTGTGACCCAGCTACCTGTATGTTGTCCTTATTGTGGCTCAGCTACCTGTATGTTGTCCTTATTGTGGCCCAGCTACCTGTATGTTGTCCTTATTGTGGCTCAGCTACCTGTATGTTGTCCTTATTGTGGCCCCTCTACCTGTATGTTGTCCTTATTGTGGCTCAGCTACTTGTGTGTTGTCCTTATTGTGGCCCATCTACCTGTATGTTGTCCTTATTGTGGCTCAGCTACCTGTATGTTGTCCTTATTGTGGCTCAGCTACCTGTATGTTGTCCTTATTGTGGCTCAGCTACTTGTGTGTTGTCCTTATTGTGGCCCATCTACCTGTATGTTGTCCTTATTGTGGCTCAGCTACCTGTATGTTGTCCTTATTGTGGCTCAGCTACCTGTATGTTGTCCTTATTGTGGCCCATCTACCTGTATGTTGTCCTTATTGTGGCTCAGCTACCTGTATGTTGTCCTTATTGTGACCCATCTACCTGTATGTTGTCCTTATTGTAGCTCAGCTACCTGTATGTTGTCCTTATTGTGGCTCAGCTACCTGTATGTTGTCCTTATTGTGGCCCATGTACCTGTATGTTGTCCTTATTGTGGCCCATCTACCTGTATGTTGTCCTTATTGTGGCCCAGCTACCTGTATGTTGTCCTTATTGTGGCCCAGCTACCTGTATGTTGTCCTTATTGTGGCCCATCTACCTGTATGTTGTCCTTATTGTAGCTCAGCTACCTGTATGTTGTCCTTATTGTGGCCCATCTACCTGTATGTTGTCCTTATTGTGGCTCAGCTACCTGTATGTTGTCCTTATTGTGGCCCATCTACCTGTATGTTGTCCTTATTGTGGCTCAGCTACCTGTATGTTGTCCTTATTGTGGCTCAGCTACCTGTATGTTGTCCTTATTGTGGCCCATCTACCTGTATGTTTTCCTTATTGTAGCTCAGCTACCTGTATGTTGTCCTTATTGTGGCCCATCTACCTGTATGTTGTCCTTATTGTGGCTCAGCTACCTGTATGTTGTCCTTATTGTGGCCCAGCTACCTGTATGTTGTCCTTATTGTGGCCCAGCTACCTGTATGTTGTCCTTATTGTGGCTCAGCTACCTGTATGTTGTCCTTATTGTAACCCATCTACCTGTATGTTGTCCTTATTGTGGCCCATCTACCTGTATGTTGTCCTTATTGTGGCCCCTCTACCTGTATGTTGTCCTTATTGTGGCCCAGCTACCTGTATGTTGTCCTTATTGTGGCCCATCTACCTGTATGTTGTCCTTATTGTAGCTCAGCTACCTGTATGTTGTCCTTATTGTGGCCCATCTACCTGTATGTTGTCCTTATTGTGGCTCAGCTACCTGTATGTTGTCCTTATTGTGGCCCTTGTACCTGTATGTTGTCCTTATTGTGGCTCAGCTACCTGTATGTTGTCCTTATTGTGGCTTAGCTACCTGTATGTTGTCCTTATTGTGGCCCATCTACCTGTATGTTGTCCTTATTGTAGCTCAGCTACCTGTATGTTGTCCTTATTGTGGCTCAGCTACCTGTATGTTGTCCTTATTGTGGCTCAGCTACCTGTATGTTGTCCTTATTGTGGCCCATCTACCTGTATGTTGTCCTTATTGTAGCTCAGCTACCTGTATGTTGTCCTTATTGTGGCCCATCTACCTGTATGTTGTCCTTATTGTGGCCCAGCTACCTGTATGTTGTCCTTATTGTGGCTCAGCTACCTGTATGTTGTCCTTATTGTGGCCCATCTACCTGTATGTAGTCCTTATTGTCTTATTGTTGGGTAAACAACAGGAACAGAAAAGGAACTAGCCCCAGAATATTGAACCCCGCTTCACCAGGCATTTCGGATCTTTCATTCTGTTAAAAAGACGTTATCCAATTAAAAAAAATGCTTGCAGTCTCACTACACCACCAATCACAAGGAAGGAAATTCTTCTAGGATGATTTTATGAGATGATCCTCAAACGCACTATGTCTGTGTATAATGTGATATCACGGCTTTGTTCTACACGCTTTCCTGTTGAATTTAACAGTTCATTTTTCATTGGATTTCAATATTTTAATGTTTGGAAAATGAAATAAATAATGCAGGAAATGAAATAAATAATGCAGAAAATGAAATAAATAATGCAGGAAATGAAATAAATAATGCAGGAAATGAAATAAATAATGCAGGAAATGAAATAAATAATGCAGGAAATGAAGTAAATGATACAGGAAATGAAATAAATAATGCAGGAAATGAAATAAATAATGCAGAAAATGAAATAAATAATGCAGGAAATGAAATAATCAATGCAGGAAATGAAATAAATAATGCAGGAAATGAAATAAATAATGCAGGAAATGAAGTAAATGATGCAGGAAATGAAATAAATAATGCAGGAAATGAAGTAAATAATGCAGGAAATGAAATAAATAATGCAGGAAATGAAATAAATAATGCAGGAAATGAAGTAAATGATGCAGGAAATGAAATAAATAATTCAGGAAATGAAATAAATAATGCAGTAAATGAAATAAATAATGCAGGAAATGAAATAAATAATGCAGGAAATGAAATAAATAATGCAGGAAATGAAGTAAATGATGCAGGAAATGAAATAAATAATGCAGGAAATGAAGTAAATGATGCAGGAAATGAAATAAATAATCCAGGAAATGAAATAAATAATCCAGGAAATGAAATAAATAATCGAGGAAATGAAATAAATAATGCAGCAAATTCAAATAAAATTAATATTGAGGGAAAAAATATTTTTAAAAACATAGCTCTACTCTTCCATCTCTAAAACCAGAGCTCTACTCTTCCATCTCTAAAACCAGAGCTCTACTCTTCCATCTCTAAAACCAGAGCTCTACTCTTCCATCTCTAAAACCAGAGCTCTACTCTTCCATCTCTAAAAACACAGCTCTACTCTTCCATCTCTAAACCCGGAGCTCCACTCTTCCATCTCTGTATTTTGTTATCGATCTGAAGTTTAGTAGTTTGTCATTGTTTAGATTCTATTTTGTCAATACTACACTTTTTTGTCAATGTTAAGCTATTTGTTTGTCAATATTAAGCTATTTGGTTGTCAATGTTCAGCTGTTTGTCAGTGTTAGGCTATTTGGTTATCAATGTTCAGCTGTTTGTCAATGTTAGGCTATTTGGTTATCAATGTTCGGTTGTTTGGGTGTTAATGTTAAGCTATTTGTTTGTCACTGTTCAGTTGTTATGTTGTCAATGTTCAGATGTTTGGTTGTCAATGTTCAGCTGTTTTGTTGTTTATGTTAAGCTATGTAGTTGCCAATGTTCAGCTGTTTGTTTGTTTATGTTAAGCTATTTGGGTGTCAATGTTCAGGTGTTGTTTTTTTGTCATTGTTCAGCTGTTTGGTTCTCAATGTTCAGCTTTTTGGTTGTCAATGTTCAGCTGTTTGGTTGTCAATGTTCAGCTATTTGGTTGTCAATGTTCAGCTGTTTGGTTGTCAATGTTCGGCTGTTTGGTTGTCAATGTTCAGCTGTTTTGTTGTCAATGTTCAGCAGTTTGGTTGTCAATGTTCAGCTGTTTGGTTGTCAATGTTCAGCTTTTTGGTTGTCAATTAATATATTTTTTACAATGTTTACATGTGATGGAGGTAGACTAGAGTGGAGTAATGTTCCTTACAGATGTTTTACTGCATGTAAAAACAATTTATACTAACTTTAAAGCGTTTGATATTTTAGAGACATTCGAAAAAAAATTGAAGATTAATCACAATTATTTGTTATTTTTAAAGAAAAAATTAATAATAAAATATAAGAAACCAATTTGATGTTGGTCAAGAAGTTAACGAAACTGTAGAAAACGATTCTCAAACGATACATTTTTAGGATAACTTTTGAAATTAAAATACTTTTTAATGCGCTTTCAACAGTTCAGGAAAATTGAGGAGACTAAACGCTTATAGGAGATACAGATACTGTCAACATGGAACTTTAGATTTTATATCATGATTACTTGGATAAAATTACATATATGACAACCAGATACTGTCAACATGGAACTTTAGATTTTATATCATGATTACTTGGATAAAATTACATATATGACAACCAGATACTGTCAACATGGAACTTTAGATTTTATATCATGATTACTTGGATAAAATTACATATATGACAACCAGATACTGTCAACTTCGAACTTAGAATATGTGTCATCTTCATATTAAAACTATTGACACGCAGTTTCAAAATAATCCCCCCCCCTTTTTCCCATCATAATCTGTGTTGACTTTTAACCTACGCAACCATTTAAGAGCAACATGCTGAAATTAACAATACATTGATTAAGATTGATAGATTAAATTGACTAAGATTGACAGATTACATTGACTAAGATTGACAGATTACATTGACTAAGATTGACAGCAAAGAGCTCAGTCCTTTCAAATGTTTATTTGTTTGATGTCGATAGTAAAAATTTAACTTTAAAAAAGAAATCTTATTTCGAGTTTCAAATAACAAAAATTTTGAACAAAATTAAATCTTCGATATCTAGCTCATATATATCTATCTAGCTGATATATCTAGCTTATATATCTAGCTAATATATCTAGCTGAAATATCTAGCTGATATATCTAGCTGATATATTTAGCTGATATATCTAGCTGACTGTCGTCAAGTATTTTAAGAAAACTCAGGTTCTGAGATAAAGTAGGGGTAGGGGGGGGGTCCACACATTTGTGACAATGTGTTACGAGGGGGAGACGGGAGGTGGTTGCAAATAGTTTTATTTAATTTGTAATGAAGGCGTTCTCACATATCACAAACTTTCGTGCAATGAATCCTTGAAATACTATTGTCAACAAAATAACTTTAGTATGGACACAATGTACAGAAATATCAAATTGAAGTTACACTTCGTGGAGACATCAACACTACATTCTAGCCATCTTGAATAACACTCGCAAAATTCCTTCCCCTTTTCTTCCCGCGCTTTCATTCACGTGACCTCTCCGTCATCGCGATTCACACGTGACTGGGGTCCACACATTTGTGACGATGTGTGACGAGGGGGAGGGGGGTGCACACATTTGTGACGATGTGTGACTAGGGGAGGGGGTGTTTGAGAAATGTGACGTCACAGCAAAAATCACAGCTTTAAATAAAAGTTCCACTGACATATTCGATTTATTACAATTTATTTGATGATGTTTTACATAGCTTCTTGCATGTTACGATATTAGTGTGCAACCTAACACTAGAGACATACTTAAATGACAAAAATTTATTTGAAACATGCTCTTTTTCAAATAGAAAATACAGCATTTAGGGGGGGGGTGTCAAAGCTTTGTGACGCCATATTTGAGGGATGGGTCTAAGTTTTCGTGACGACGCGTGACGAGGAGGGAGGGGGAGTGAAACATTGGCCAAAATTGCGTGACGTCATTTATGGACGGCCCTTTAAATGAATTACATTCTATTTGTTGAAGATACCCACTATTTTGTTTAATTTACATTCCAATCTAAAAAACATTTCATCTTGAAATGGTAATTTAAATAAAATTTCAGTTATTATTGAGTAGATATAAAATGAAGTAAATAAGGGGCCGTCCACAAAGTACGTCACGCTATTTTTGACCTTTTTAACTACTCCTTCCCCCTGTCATAAACTGTCACAAATCATGGAACCCCCCTGTCATAAACTGTCACAAATCTTGGAAACCCTGCCCCTGTCATAAACTGTCACAAATCTTGGACCACTCTCCCCTCTGTCATAAACTGTCACAAATCATGGAACCCCCCTGTGATAAACTGTCACAAATCTTAGACCCCCCCTGTCATAAACTGTCACAAATCTTGGAACACACCACCCCCCCCCCTTAAAGTACGTCACACTTTCAAACACTTTTTTTAATTAACAAAATAATTAAAATTTAATATAAAACACCGTGACGTCACACATGGCCCGACCCCCCTCCCCCATCACAAATCACACTTTCTTAACCCCCACCCCCCACACCTCTTGAGCGTGACGTACTTTATGGACGGTCCCTAAGTGTTAACTAACTTAAACCCACATCTTGTCTCAAATATTGGAGTAATGAAATGTATTCTGGTATCGTGATAGTATTCGGAGTTCTGTACGAAAAATCTGTCAAACGTTATAATCGATACAAGAATCACAAATCACTCAGAAATAAGAGCATTTATTTTGTACATCCAATAGCCTAATAAAAATATGTATAGTACCTAGCATAGCCTACTTAAATTATGTATAGTACCTAGCATAGCCTACTTAAATTATGTATAGTACCTAGCATAGCCTACTTAAATTATGTATAGTACCTAGCATAGCCTACTTAAATTATGTATAGTACCTAGCATAGCCTACTTAAATTATGTATAGTACCTAGCATAGCCTACTTAAATTATGTATAGTACCTAGCATAGCCTACTTAAATTATGTATAGTACCTAGCATAGCCTACTTAAATTATGTATAGTACCTAGCATAGCCTACTTAAATTATGTATAGTACCTAGCATAGCCTACTTAAATTATGTATAGTACCTAGCATAGCCTACTTAAATTATGTATAGTACCTAGCATAGCCTACTTAAATTATGTATAGTACCTAGCATAGCCTACTTAAATTATGTATAGTACCTAGCATAGCCTACTTAAATTATGTATAGTACCTAGCATAGCCTACTTAAATTATGTATAGTACCTAGCATAGCCTACTTAAATTAACTTGCTCTCAAATTAATCTTTAAAATTCACCTTTTCAATTCATATCCCCAACTACACATTTCTCAAATTAACCATCTAATATAAATCGTAAAAATTCTCGATTAAAATTCTCTCACTTTCTATAACTGGCTGTTTCCTTCAAGTCCTGTCGCAAGGCGCTGCAATAGCATAAAAGGGAGGTAATTTACAAATCGGCATCTTTCGTGAACTTCGTTTATATAGGGGAGGTTATTTTGGTCTCAAACGTTTATTGCTTTATATTGTTAGTTGTCTACCTTTGTCCACAAATGGTATGCGGATGTAGTATATTATTTTCGATTATTTTTGTGGTTAGATCAGTTAAATTAATTTTTTTTTAAACACTAAAATGTTGTGTTTTCATAATATTTTTTATTTTAAATGTAATTCTTTAAAAAGTAAAATAATTGCTAAGAAATATAAAGTTTATCAGTCTGTTAAAATATTGTATTAATCATTACTGATCATTCAAAATTATTTTAAAAAGCAAAAATTCCCTTAAACACAAAACAGTCCACCACGCCGCAGCCCTGTTTTACCTACTTATATGTGAAGTGTTGTTCCATGTCGGACATTAGTGAAGGCTTTTAATTGATGCATCAGGTATATTATGTTCATAGTCGAGTTCTCTCCCTTAGACCATACCATTATTTAAAAGGAAAACAAGGCCTAAGGTATATTATGTTCATAGACGAGTTCTCTCCCTTAGACCATACCATTATTTAAAAGGAAAACAAGGCCTAATGTATATTATGTTCATAGACGAGTTCTCTCCCTTAGACCATACCATTATTTATAAGAAAAACAAGGCCTAAGGTATATTTATATTAAAACTTTTTAGTGTACAAAGACAATGCACCTGCAAAGATTATGGAGGCTTTTTTTAATAATAATTTTTTAACATATATATTTTTTAACATATATATTTTTTTAACATATATTTTTTTTTAACATTGTGTCCCTAAAATTTTTAACGCAATTTCCCATGGGCTAAATTGCGTTTATAGATTTGAAATGTCTGTAGAGCTTGCACATGCAACTCCTCCTGAACCATACCATATAGAAGGTTCGGGTCTTTTGCAACTATGCTAAGGAGGTCCCAAGGATGTGCAATGGCCAAAAAAATACTGAAAAGGTTTACTGGATTTCCTTTGATGATCCAAAAAACCCGAAAAATATATCAGTATTTTGTCACTTTCTCGCCAACCATAACATCTATCGGGTATAAACAGACGCCAAACGATAGCTAATAATATTTAGAACAACGTTGAAGACTGATTTTTTTTTAAATGTCTTGTCGTTCGACTCCCGTAATTTTAGCCGCAATTTTTTAAAGCATTGTTTTGTATATTTTAAAAATTATTGATTTGAAATGACTTTTAGTTTAATCTAGAATGATAGTTAATTGGTTTTTTCCGCTTTTTGAATGCTGATGTTAGATTGTTGCGTGGTGCGCATTATATTGACACATTCTTGGTGTGATGTAGCGTGAGGGGATATGACGTCATATTTTGTTTACTTTCAGAATTACTTATTTGAATCGATTTTTAATGTAATCTAGATTAATCTAGAATGATTTTCCTTGAATAAAAAATCGGAAATTATTTTTAGAAATTGCGTTTAAATACTCATTCGAGTATTTATTACTGTTTTTTTTTAAGATTCTGGCAACAATTTTTATTTATTTCTGATTTCACATTTAGTTTTGCCGAAAACAATATTCCTTTTGATTAATTTATTAAATAGACATTTTGAATTTTAAAATTGTTTAAATACTTATCAACACCCAGGAAGGGTGCAGAAAAATGTGCATATGAGGAGGTTTATTTAATAAGTCTTAAGGACTTGATCTGTCAAAAGGCTTACACAATAATTATCAAATAAATACAATATTTACTAGACTTCTCAAAAGCATTTGACAAAGTTTACCACTTTAGTTTACTAAAAATACTTAACTAATTAGGAATCTCGGGGCCCTTACATCACTGGATCCAAGACTTCCTTTTTGGGTAGAGAGCAAACTGTAATAATAAATGGATCTATATCAGCACCAATAACAGCTAAGTCATATTTTCAATTTGGAACTGTGTTAGATCCCATACTCTATTTAATTTATATAAATTATTTACCCAACAACATCTCAACAGGAACAAAAGTTAGGTTATTTGCTAATGACCTTTGTTATTTATACGAACTTTTCATGCATTTTTTTTTGGTCTAGTCTTTCAGATGTCGCCATATTTTGTAATATCTTCTAGTTTACTAGAACTTAAACTGTTAGGACAAAATGGGACCCACGTCTTGACTGATGTAATAGCTTCTAGTTTACTAGAACTTAAACTGTTAGGACAAAATGGGACCCACGTCTTGACTGATGTAATAGCTTCTAGTTTACTAGAACTTAAACTGTTAGGACAAAATGGGACCCACGTCTTGACAGATGTAATAGCATCTAGTTTACTAGCACTTAAACTTTTAAAACAAAATGGGACCCACGTCTTGACAGATGTAATAGCATCTAGTTTACTAGCACTTAAACTTTTAAAACAAAATGGGACCCACGTCTTGACAGATGTAATAGCTTCTAGTTTACTAGCACTTAAACTGTTAAAAGAAAATGGGACCCACGTCTTGACAGATGAAATAGCTTCTAGTTTACTAGAACTTAAACTGATAAAACAAAATGGGACCCACGTCTTGACAGATGTAATAGCTTCTAGTTTACTAGCACTTAAACTGTTAAAAGAAAATGGGACCCACGTCTTGACAGATGTAATAGCTTCTAGTTTACTAGAACTTAAACTGTTAAAACAAAATGGGACCCACGTCTTGACAGATTTAATAGCATCTAGTTTACTAGCACTTAAACTGTTAAAACAAAATGGGACCCACGTCTTGACAGATGTAATAGCTTCTAGTTTACTAGCACTTAAACTGTTAAAAGAAAATGGGACCCACGTCTTGACAGATGAAATAGCTTCTAGTTTACTAGAACTTAAACTGATAAAACAAAATGGGACCCACGTCTTGACAGATGTAATAGCTTCTAGTTTACTAGCACTTAAACTGTTAAAAGAAAATGGGACCCACGTCTTGACTGATGTAATATCTTCTAGTTTACTAGAACTTAAACTGTTAAAACAAAATGGGACCCACGTCTTGACAGATGTAATAGCATCTAGTTTACTAGCACTTAAACTTTTAAAACAAAATGGGACCCACGTCTTGACAGATGTAATAGCTTCTAGTTTGCTAGCACTTAATCTGTCAGGACAGAATTGGGCGAATACATTATCTTGAAAAAACATGGATTGGAAAGCACTCAAAATTAAAGCGTTAGATTACATGAATCATGTAAATTGTAAGTAAAATATTGTATGTATATTTCATGTGTTAACTTGTTACATATAAAATAAGCTTATTTTCATCTCATAATTTGATTATTTTATATACCACATATTGAAATATGAGCCCTCGAGTTAAAGAAATCTGGGCATGTTACACCAGTTTGTTACATTGGCCTAAAGAAATCTGGGCATGTTACACCAGTTTGTTACATTGGGATAAAGAAATCTCTGCATGATACACCAGTTTGTTACATTGGTCTAAAGAAATCTGGGCATGTTACACCAGTTTGTTACATCGGGATAAAGAAATCTGGGCATGTTACACCAGTTTGTTACATTGGTCTAAAGAAATCTCTGCATGTTACAACAGTTTGTTACATTGGGATAAAGAAATCTGGGCATGTCACACCAGTTTGTTACATTGGGATAAAGAAATCTGGGCATGTTACACCAGTTTGTTACATTGGTCTAAAGAAATCTGGGCATGTTACACCAGTTTGTTACATTGGTCTAAAGAAATCTCTGCATGTTACAACAGTTTGTTACATTGGTCTAAAGAAATCTCTGCATGTTACAAGAGTTTGTTTCATTGGTCTAAAGTCTAAAGAAATCTGGGCATGTTACAACAGTTTGTTACATTGATCTAAAGAAATCTCTGCATGTTACAAGAGTTTGTTACATTGGTCTAAAGAAATCTGGGCATGTTACACCAGTTTGTTACGCTGTTCTAAAGACATCTCTGCATGTTACAACAGTTTGTTACATTGGTCTAAAGAAATCGTCGCATGTTACGAAAGTTTTTTACATTGGTCTAAAGAAATCTGGGCATGTTAGAACAGTATGTTACATTGGTCTAAAGAAAAGTATGCATGTTACAACAGTTTGTTACATTGGTTTAAGGAAATTCTGCTTGTTATAACATTTTGTTACATGGATCCAAAGATGCCTCTACATGTCAGAACTGTTTGTTACATTTTTGTAAGTCGTTCTCTGCATATTGAAATTATTGTTTTGTTCCCACCCTAAATTGTCTCAGTTTGTGTTGTTACTGACGAATTTTATTTAGATATTGGTGATGAGACGGGGGGAGGAGGAGAGTGAAGGCAATCCGCGTCTTCTTTGTGTGATCTATAGCCGTGCACACCTACTGTTATATCCTAGGAGACAGGGGCCATAAACCACGACTGCTTCTGCCTTCCCTATGTGCCCCAAAGCATGATCTCCCCTTGCACCAAATGATTCGCAAACAGTTCTCCCCCGTCGAGCATGATTTCTTCCCTTGAAGACATCTCGCCACGGTCTATCACCCTGGTTACCATTAACGTTATTTATGTCAGTAACAAGGGTCACTGATCTCCCTTATCTAAACGGAATAATCTCTAAACAGTTATCTTTGGATCTGTACGAGAAATGGTTGTGTCCCCTTGTGAAGTCTATGATTCCCTTGCGGTAAATCAATCATTCAGACTGATGCGGTTCAGGAAATGGAGTTTGAACTAATAAGTTAAGGGATTCATGAACTGAGATGTGTGTTAAGCCAACAATTTTAACAAAAACCCTAACGTCAACATCTTTCAGATTGTTTATCTTTCTCGTCCGATAATTTCTGGCTTTTGAGTGGCGTTAATTCAGCTGTCATGTTATAACAAAGAAATTCAGCTGTCATGTTATAACAAAGAAATTCAGCTGTCATGTTATAACAAAGAAATTCAGCTGTCATGTTATAACAAAGAAATTCAGCTGTCATGTTATAACAAAGAAATTCAGCTGTCATGTTATAACAAAGAAATTCAGCTGTCATGTTATAACAAAGAAATTCAGCTGTCATGTTATAACAAAGAAATTCAGCTGTCATGTTATAACAAAGAAATTGAGCTGTCATGTTATAACAAAGAAATTCAGCTGTCATGTTATAAAAAAGAAATTCAGCTGTCGTGTTATAACAAAGAAATTCAGCTGTCATGTTATAACAAAGAAATTCAGTTGTCGTGTTATAACAAAGAAATTCAGCTGTCGTGTTATAACAAAGAAATTCAGCTGTCATGTTATAACAAAGAAATTCAGCTGTCATGTTATAACAAAGAAATTCAGCTGTCATGTTATAACAAAGAAATTCAGCTGTCATGTTATAACAAAGAAATTCAGCTGTCAAGTTATAACAAAGAATATCAGCTGTCATGTTATAACAAAGAAATTCAGCTGTCATGTTATAACAAAGAAATTCAGCTGTCATGTTATAACAAAGAAATTCAGCTGTCATGTTATAACAAAGAAATTCAGCTGTCATGTTATAACAAAGAAATTCAGCTGGCATGTTATAACAAAGAAATTCAGCTGTCATGTTATAAAAAAGAAATTCAGCTGTCATGTTATAACAAAGAAATTCAGCTGTCATGTTATAACAAAGAAATTCAGCTGTCGTGTTATAACAAAGAAATTCAGCTGTCGTGTTATAACAAAGAAATTCAGTTGTCGTGTTATAACAAAGAAATTCAGCTGTCGTGTTATAACAAAGAAATTCAGCTGTCATGTTATAACAAAGAAATTCAGCTGTCATGTTATAACAAAGAAATTCAGCTGTCATGTTATAACAAAGAAATTGAGCTGTCATGTTATAACAAAGAAATTCAGCTGTCATGTTATAACAAAGAAATTCAGCTGTCATGTTATAACAAAGAAATTCAGCTGTCATGTTATAACAAAGAAATTCAGCTGTCATGTTAAAACAAAGAAATTCAGCTGTCATGTTATAACAAAGAAATTCAGCTGTCATGTTATAACAAAGAAATTCAGCTGTCATGTTATAACAAAGAAATTCAGCTGTCATGTTATAACAAAGAAATTCAGCTGTCATGTTATAACAAAGAAATTCAGCTGTCATGTTATAACAAAGAAATTCAGCTGTCATGTTATAACAAAGAAATTCAGCTGTCATGTTATAACAAAGAAATTCAGCTGTCATGTTATAACAAAGAAATTTCAAACACAATTTGCCAAAGACTTTCAATATTGTAATTTCCTAACGTTATGCCTGATAAGATTGGTTGTTTTGTTTAGGAAAAAAATATAACCCTAGTCTCATATAAGTTCTAGTCTAAGATAAGGTCTAGTCTCATATAAGGTCTAGCATCATATATATATTTACGCTCAATTATGTAGCGGAACGCTGAGGGACATCACTCTGCTTTTTTAAAAAAAAATTGGATAATCATTTTGGTTTCCAGATTAACATTAAACACCCTCCACACTATTATTAATAATTAAACAATTTCATGCGGACGTTTGATAAGAGGTATTATTGGTGCAGTAATTTGGTGCGCTGCTTTCTAAAATTACTTTAAAAATCGTGTGGTGATTAGCACTGTAAAAAAATATTATAAACATACTTTGTGTACATTTAAGAAAGTTTAATATTACGTATTTATCATACAAGGACAAGTTAGTTGTGCTTTTGAAAAAGGTGGGCGCCGTAGGCGCCCTTAAAAAAGGGGGGCGCCGCAGGCGCCACGGCGCCGCAGCACAAACTAGTCAGATAATGTCTAGTCTCAAATAAGTTATAGTCTCAGATAAGGTCTAGTCTCATATAACTTCTAGTCTCATATAACTTCTAGTCTCAAATAAGCTCTAGTCTCACATAAGTTCTAGTCTCAGATAAGGTCTAGTCTCATATAAGGTCTAGTATCAGATAATGTCTAGTCTCAAATCAGGTCTAGTCTCAGATAAGGTCTAGTCTCATATAAAGTATAGTCTCAGATAAGGTCTAGTATCAAATAAGTTCTAGTCACAGGTAAGGTCTAGTCTCAAATGTGGTCTAGTCTCAAATGAGCTCTAGTCTCAGATAAGGTCTAGTACTCAGGTAAGGTCTAGTCTCAGATGGGGTCTAGTATCAAATAAGCTCTAGTCTCATATAATGTCTAGTCTCAACTAAGCTCTAGTCTCAGATAAGTTCTAGTACTCAGGTAAGGTCTAGTCTCATATAAGGTCTAGTATCTAATAAGCTCTAGTCTCATATAAGGTCTAGTCTCAAATAAGCTCTAGTCTCATATAAGGTCTAGTTTCAAATAAGCTCTAGCCTCAGTTAAGGTCTAGTCTCAACTAAGCTCTAGTACTCAGATAAGTTCTAGTACTCAGGTAAGGTCTAGTACTCAGATAAGGTCTAGTACTCAGGTAAGGTCTAGTCTCATATAAGGTCTAGTATCTAATAAGCTCTAGTCTCATATAAGGTCTAGTCTCAAATAAGCTCTAGTCTCATATAAGGTATAGTCTCAAATAAGCTCTAGTCTCATATAAGGTCTAGTTTCAAATAAGCTCTAGCCTCAGTTAAGGTCTAGTCTCAACTAAGCTCTAGTACTCAGATAAGGTCTAGTACTCAGGTAAGGTCTAGTACTCAGGTAAGGTCTAGTACTCAGGTAAGGTCTAGATCGGGTCTAGTAGGCTCGCCGTGGGCTATAGCATTGGATGTTGATATACTCCACTCACCAGATCTGAAAGGACAGGTCATTGTGACCCAGGCTATTGTCCATCTCTTACCGTCTGCTCGTATCTGCTGTGTGTTCCAGTACATCACTAACAGCACCCTGGGTATTAGGGGCGTGTTGATGGGGCGCCACTATTAGCATCGTTACACTAAGAGGGGGGAGGGTCTGAACTTGCCCGGGAAACAACCACTGGAAAGGTCAATCAATTGTTCTCAGTTTGTGGTAAGGGGCCGACCATAAAGTACGTCACGCTCCAGGGGGGGAGGGGGTGTAAGAAAGTTTGACAGTTTGTGACAGGGGGAGGGGGTTAAAAATGGTCAAAAATAGCGTGACGTACTTTATGGACGACCCCTAATGTTCTCAGTTTGTTTTAATGTTCTCAGTTTGTTTTAATGTTCTCAGTTTGTTTTAATGTTCTCAGTTTGTTGTAATGAAAGGAATGTGTCGTTAGGGTTAGGGTTGAGGTTAGGGTAAGCATCGTTAAACAAGGAGGTAGAGGGAAGGGTGTGAGCGTGGCTGAGAAACATTCCCTGAAAAGATTCATCAAATGTACTGAGATTGTTGTAATGAGAGGAATCCAACAAGATGGTCATTCTTAAGTTACCCAGAACAAGTCAGACATGGCTGTAGCAAAAGTGGATCATGTTAAAGAATATTTAACTATGTATAATAACTTCAGTGGCGGGTCGATGATGGGTGGATGATTCTGTCCAAACATAAAAGAAAAATTTTAAGTTTCTGAACGGTCTTTGATCATTTGGTGTGACGAACTTGGTATGAACTTTTTAGATCATAGTTTATAGATCATAGTTTATAGATCATAGTTTATAGATCATAGTTTATATATCATAGTTTATAGATCATAGTTTATAGATCATAGTTTATAGATCCCTGTTTTAATGTGAAACCAACCTTTATATACCTTGTCTCTCTTAATGTATATATATATATATAGAACAAAATTCCAGACACAGTGGTACTGACCAAGGCAGGTCTCCCCAGCATCTTCACCCTCCTGATGCAGTCCCAGCTTCGCTGGGCAGGGCACGTTGTCCGAATGCCAGACGAGAGACTGCCAAAGAGAATCTTCTATGGTGAGCTCCAGTATGGCCAGCGGTCCCACGGTGGGCAAAAGAAACGCTTCAAAGACACACTGAAAGCCTCAATGAAAGCGTTTGCCATAAATCCAGACACGTGGGAACGAGCTGCAATGGACCGATCCACCTGGCGCTCTTCCATCCACGAAGGTGCCAGGTCATGCGAGGCAAACCGGATTACCGCCGCAGAAAAGAAGAGGCAAGCCCGAAAGGCCCATGCTGTCAACCCTCCAGGAGATGTCGCACTCGCCCCCTGTCCCTTCTGTTCCCGAACCTTTCGTGCAAGGATCGGCCTAATCAGCCATCTGCGCACGCACAGAAAACCCTCGGATGACTAGAGTGGTCCTCGTCGTATCGACGGACGAACGAACATAACATATATATATATATATATATATATATATATATATATATATATATATATATATATATATATATATATATATACTAGGGGCAAGTACCCCTACTTTCCCGGGTTTAACAACAACAGCAACAAAAACAAAAACAACAACAAAAACAACAAAAACAGAACAACAACAAAAACAAGAAAATCAACAACAAAACAACAAAAACAAAACAACAACAAAAACAACAAAAACAACAACAAAACAACAACTACAACAACAACAACAACAAAGCAACAACAACAAAACAACAACTACAACAGCAACAACAACAAAGCAACAACAACATGAAGGACATTGTCGTCGCAGGGCAAGGGATGTGGACAACAACAACAACAACAGCAAAAACAACACAAAAACAACAACAGCAACAGCAACAAAAACTGCAACAACAACAAAAACAACAACAACTGCAACAACAACAACAAAAAAACAACAACAAAATAACAACAACAAAAAAAACAACTACAACAACAGCAACAACAACAACAAACAACAACTACAACAACAAAAGCAACAACAAAGCAACAACAACAAAACAACAACAACAAAAGCAACAACAACAAAGCAACAACAACAAAACAATTATTTTGTGGCGATAGTCGCCTTCTTGTTAATCTCGACACCAAAATGTTTATTATTTTGCGTCATTATTTTGCGTCTTAATTTTCAATAAATTTTTATTTTATATAGCTCATATAAGAAAAAACTACATTTTGGGCCCACGGCCCCCAGTATCTTATATATATGGAACGAAACCTGTTTAATAACCTGTCCGGTATAATTTTGTGTACGTGTACCAAATTTCCCGTTATTTGGTTGTCTGGATCTTGAGTTATTAGGAACAGACAGACAGACAGACAAAAAATGCGTCTTATATGTATAGAGATATATTATCTATACAGATTAATATCTTATCTTATCTGTTATACACGTACCTTCTATACAGAAGACCATTGCGTACTACGCTTATCCGTAGTTTATGTCTAGTCTTGTATTTTATTAGAGTTTTAAATGTTGATAAATAATAAAGAAATAGATCTCTGTTTTATTGTGAAACCTACTTTCATACACTTTGTCTCTCTTAAATTGTGTATACATATAAATAATACATGAATCTATTGATCTATATTTATCACACACTTTCTATTTTTACGATCTCATATTTGGAATTTTTTTCCCCACCACCTCCCCTTCACTTAAACATATTTTATAGTCTAGTCTGTATAACTGTACTGTCAATATTTCGTCATAAATTTTGATTGAAGATTAGATTCAACTGATATCACTAATCAAAAATTATGACTTGTTTCAGTCTAACGTTCTTTGAAATAATGATCTGATTAATTTTTATTTCCATCATGGGTTCTCAATTCAATCTCTAACAGACACACTATTATGTGACCATGGGTTCACAATTCAATCTCTAACAGACCCTTTATTATGTGACCATGGGTTCTCAATTCAATCTCTAACAGAAACATTATTATGTGACCAAGGGTTCTCAATTCAATCTCCAACAGACTCCGAGTTTCCGAGTTCCCGTGAGATTTCCAATCATCAATTTCACGGATGGTTAACTTGGACAGATGAACATTTTAGTTCACACACAGCAAGTTCAACTGAGGCAGCTGGTAACAAAATCTCAAAGATAGCTTCACACCAAATGAACTGGAACACAAACACACCGTCTCACACACATTCCCGCGCTGCCTGTTCTCAATACAAAACCAACCCGCTAGACCCCCTTCAAACAACATAATAAACCATCATCACTCTTCTACACACACACGCCCACTCACACGCATTGATCTGTCTCCCACGTATTGATCTGTAGATGTAAACTCGTATATTTCAATAAGAACGTCCAAAGTAATGTTGCCTTCTCCACCAGAACGTTGTCTTTATCCCGACCACAAGTTGAAGTTTTGGCGTGGTAACAAACTTCTAAGGAAACTTATTCGAAAAAACTACTTACTGACTCACTTACTGAGCTAGTTACTGACCCAATTACAGAGCAACTCTATGACTAACTTACAGAGCTAGTTCCTGACCTACTTGTATAACTGCTTCCTGGCCTTCACACTGAATTTTTTATTGACCTACTGAAAATACCACAAACTGGCCGATTCATTTATTTATTTACTGACCTAGTCACAACACTACTCACTGACAAAGTAACTGATAAGCAACTGAGCTACAGTAGCCCAGTTACCGATGTCCCAGATACCCTTATTATCCTCTGACGCACTTGTTCTTCTCTATCGCCACCCAGACCTCCTTCAGATGTGATGAGATTAGGTTTTAATGGCCTCATTTTTCACAGTGTAAACTCACAGTTGTGACTGCGTGATGTCAGGGAGCATCTGGTTTATTCATACGCTCTAAGCTCGACCACAAATTGAGGTGTAAGGGTTATGTGTGTGTGTGTGTGTGTGGGGAGGGGGGGAGGTCTTTAATTCCTAATTATAAAAACAAAGAGGAAGAACATTTTCTTGGCAGGAAGAAGAAAGACTAGAAATAAAACAGTTCTTTAAAAAAAAAGTACGTAGAGAGAAAAGTTCAAAAGTTTCTGGCAACTGTCGAGGTTGTCTGTAGTTTCAGGGCAAGCAAGATCTCTTGGCGCACATCTTGACAACAGGTGCACACCAGGGCTTAGCGTATTTAGTTTCACATCGCGGTGCGCAGTTTGGCCGTCTAGTTTACTACGTTTTAAGTGTTTGAACAAAAATATATATTTATAAACGTTCATGAAATAAACATGTTAAACTTCATCTGAAGAAACTTTAGTTTGTAGCATTTCAGTAGCATCATTTGTTCACATCTGTAGATGTATGAAGACAGTGTCATCATTTGTTCACATCTGTAGATGTATGAAGACAGTGTCATCATTTGTTCACATCTGTAGATGTATGAAGACAGTGTCATCATTTGTTCACATCTGTAGATGTATGAAGACAGTGTCATCATTTGTTCACATCTGTAGATGTATGAAGACAGTGTCATCATTTGTTCACATCTGTAGATGTATGAAGACAGTGTCATTATTTGTTCACATCTGTAGATGTATGAAGACAGTGTCATCAGTTGTTCACATCTTTAGATGTATGAAGACAGTGTCATCATTAGTTCACATCTGTAGATGTATGAAGAGATTAGCATCATTTGTTCACATCTGTAGATGTATGAAGACAGTGTCATCATTTGTTCACATCTGTAGATGTATGAAGACAGTGTCATCATTTGTTCACATCTGTAGATGTATGAAGACAGTGTCATCAGTTGTTCACATCTTTAGATGTATGAAGACAGTGTCATCATTAGTTCACATCTGTAGATGTATGAAGACACAGTTGTCTTACAAACTAACGGACTTATCTTTGCAGCTATTTAAAACATTTTTAGGGTCACATTATGGTATTATTTATTTTGTTCATTTCTCTTATTTAACTTTGTGTTTGTGAAAATAATTTTATTTCCAATACAATTTTTATGGGAATGTGTTTTAGCTACATTTTTTATGATTGTATAAATAAAATCATTCATAGTTTTCTTTTTCTTTCTTTATTACAAGCTTAGTTATTTGTAAAAGGTGTCTTCAAAATATTTTAAAACAAAAAAAACTATAATATCTTTGAAGAATAGAACATCAACCGAATTTCAACAAATATAAATTAATATTTTTAAATTATTGATTTTTTAGCATTTTATTTAAAACTATTAATAATAATGCTGGATTTCCCAGCCGTACAATACGTTCTCCTCATTGACGGCCAAATACGTCTC